>CAWUFW010018406.1:0-222902 GCA_963921515.1 Calotriton arnoldi
ATATATATGTGACTTAACTTTTGATTTTCTCAGGAACTACTGAACGGATTTACACCATTTAACAAAAAGGCTTCTTTCTGAACCAAGTACTACCTCTTTGCCAAATTTGGTGTAATTCCGTTCAGCAGTTCGGGCTGTAGCCGTGTCTAAAGTTTCCTATGGGAAAATGAATGGGGAAAACACATTTTGGGACCCCCCTTTTTTCTCGGCCCCCGCTTGACGAATCACCCTGAGACTTTCAGGGTAGGAGCGGACCGGAGCGGGCCATAAAGTTTGAAAATTTCGCGAAGATTTGTCAACCGGCAAGAGAGTTATTTCAAATAGAATGTCGCAGGTTTCCTATGGAAAATAGGTCATAACTATAACTATCTACTGGCGACCGCCAGTAGATAATATATATATATATATATTCACTGAAAAAACCATAGGTTTCAGACACGTTATAGTTAGAAATTTGCATTTAAAAAACCTTTGAAATTCACTGAAAAAACCATAGGTTTTAGGGACAGTTATAGTTAGTTGGACATTGCACTCGTACAAAACCCGTGAAATTCCCCCGTTATAGTTAGTTCAGCTAACTATAACTCGCACCCCGTAATGCACTGCTGATGACGTCACATATTACATCACTCATGACATGGTCAGTGACATCACTGATGACATCACTGATGACATCTCAAATGACATCACTGATGACATCATGCAGTGACTGTGTGTTTCTATAAAGTTTAAATATGTTTAATATATATGCCAAGGTGTATTGAATAATGAGTGGGTGTATAAGTGTCTGGATGGATGATTTAGTAGGTGCGTGACTGACTCTATACGTAAGTGATTAAACGTATCTTACTAAATGCATGGGTTAGTGACTAAACTGTGTGAATGTCTTTATCCGTCTGTCTGTTGGTGTGTAAGTGGCTGCATGGGTTTGTAAATAGCTACATGAGTGTCTATGTGTTATTGATTGGTTGTCTGAGTATCTGTATGGGTGCCTGAGTGTTTGTGTGGATGGGGTGTGTGTGGCTGCACATAGATGTATCAGTGGGTGATTCACTGGGTGCATGGTTTCAAGAGTGCATCTGTGATGTACTGTATGGGTGGGTGAGTGTGTGTATGGGTGTGTTAGTGAGTGAATGTATATCTCAGTGGTACATGTGTGAGTAACTACATATGTGAAAGGCAGTATATATGTGTGTTGGAGTATATAAATAGCTATAAGCGAGAGTGTGTGATTGTGATTGTGAGAGTGACTGTATGGATGAGTGTGTGCTTGTATCAGTGATTGTATAAGTGCGTAAGAATGTGCTAGTATTTGTATGAGTAAGTGAGCTGGTGTGTGTGTAGGAGAGTAGGATCTGCTTCACAGGGATACCCCCACTTTTTGCTGATACTTCACTGGTTTTCGACATTAGTCTGGCTGGGGCCCTGCTATTCAGAACCCCAGCCTAGCTGTTTCCTCTTTAAAAGGGTCTCCATGTGCCTTAGGCACATCACTGATTGGGATCTGGAGTGCCCTTGTAAGTCCCTAGTATATGGTATACTATGTACCAAGGGCATAGGTACCTCAGAGGCCTGCCAGGGGCTGCAGCATGTATTATGCCACCCCTGGTAGGCCATCCAAACTGGCACCACAGGTCTGCTACTGCAGCCTGGGTAAGGTGGTGCATGCACCCCTTGCTGTGGTATAGGTTACCTATATCACTAAATGCATACACACATATAAACCTATAAGTCACTCCTAAGGCAGGCCTTATCAATCCTAAAGGCAGAGTGCATGGTTCCTATGTGAGAGGGTGCCCCTGCATGAGCAGGGCCCCTCTGCAGCGTTCGGAGACCATCTCTGATGCTGTTTGTAGTGCAGCATGACCATATACTCTTAAACGCATTATATCCTCGCGGTAAAATGCTAACTATGGAATGGCTGCACCTAAACATGTCGTGTTTGGTGTCAAACATCTTGGAATACTACCCCCGCCAATCCTGGCGGCGGGGGTAGCATTCCACCCTTCTAGAGGGAAAGGCATGTTAACTCTGACGAGTCCGGTAACTTCTTTCCAGAGCCTGGCATCACAAAATGGATGCTGCTGCCACAGACACGAGTCTGGCCTCCTGCTGCTGGACGAAACTCCGGCAGGGGAGGCCTGGACAATAGGTTTCCTGTCCCAGGGAGGTGTGACCACCTCCCCAGACAGGACAATGTGTATTGGGGCTGGGCGGGAGCACTTTCGGGTGCTTTGAAGTCCTGCACTGGGGGCACATTTGGTGTCCCTGTGCATACCCCAGTTCAAACCGGATCAGGGGCTTGCAGCCCCTGCTTTGGCGCGAACTGGACAAAGGGAAAGGGGTGTAGCCACCCCTCTGCCCTGACCCACCCATAGGTGGGGCCACAGAGTAGTCCATCCCTTATTTTTAGAATAAAGGTAGGAACCCAGTCCCTAGGACTTTAGATTATACCTGGACGAAACTCTGAAACAGAATCCTGGACCTTCGACGCTCTACTCACGATTAGAGGACTGAAGAATCTCCCTTGGGGTCAAGGAGTGACTCCCCTGCTTGGCAGGCACCAAAGAAGCATCTGTCCGGTTCGCATCACTGAAGCTCCCGTCGGACGCCGAAGTCATCGCATCACCAGAGGTGGATTCTCAGACTTACCCGAGGCTACCCTGAGTCCCCAGCAAAGCTGAGGCCCGTGGCTATCGTGGGTGATGTGAGACCGTGACCCCTGGACACCGAGCACATTTGCAAGTGCACCATCTTCTGGGTCTCCCAAGAAGTCATGCTTTGGGCTCCGAGTAGCCCTAGCCTCCAGCACCACCTGCACCGAAGATCACTGGCTCCCACTCCACGAGTGTCCTGTAAGCCAGCTCCACGTGCGGCGTCACGAGGCTCCTTCGCGGTCGCTAGCCCGTTGGCTAGTAGCCCTTAACGAAGGCCAATCTTTTCTTTACTTGGCAGTCTGGTTGCTCCAGGCCTGCCCTCACTTACCCTCGCTGGGTGAGTTCCCCAGACCTTGCTGGTCTGCATCATCGACGATCTACATCTTACTCAAGACTTGCCGTTGCCAAGGCTTGTTGGGTCCAATCTGGTCGCCGACACCTCTGCACTCGACAGACATCGAGCAACAGCCCGAATCCTGCTCCTGGTCGCCGACAACGCCTCCCGGACCTCGTGGCTGAAGAGTCAAGACGACCGTCATCGAATCTGAAGCACTCAACATCGGTGGGCATCTGTCCATCGCCTCCCTGGTCACTGGCTAGTGACCCAGACTCTGTCCCCTCTGCTTTCAGGTTCTTCAGAACTCCGATCCACTCTTGGATCCACCCGGACACTTTTCTCCTGGTCGCCAGCAGCACTTTGCAGCAGATCGCCATAAGAACCGACAACGAAACCCGACCCCGAAAGGCACCTATGCACCCGGCTTCCTGGGTGAGGTAACACGAGTACTCTGGTGCTCCCGTGGGTAGAGACTCTTCAAAGTCCTAGATCTCAAAGGGTTTTGTCCTAGTCCTCTTCTAAGTGTCCCTTTCCTCTATTTTCCCGATCCCGACTTTCTCCATAGAAGTTAACGGCGTATCGCGGTTGTGTATTTACACTGCACGCGTCTCCCGTGGGTCCCCTGTGTCACTACCTTGGGTGGTTCCTTGTGGTCCAAGCACTTCTAGAGGCTCTAGGCCTAGTGTCTAGTTCAGTCGTGGTTCGCATACCACTTTATTGGTATATGGTTTGGTACGCCCCTAGGGCCCAAACGTGTATTTGTGCTATTACTGTGATTTAAGATCTTATAACCTATGTACTTCGAACTCTAGCCTCATAAAGAGACTTGAGGGGTGTGTTTAGTAATAAATACATATATTTTGAATATATACCTGGTGTGGTGCTCTTTCATTTGGTCACTCAAGAGATTATAGACTGGTAAAACAAGCTGCTTTACATTCCTTCAAGACTTAGCCTGAAGGCTGCTCTCCACAGCTACCACTAGGATAGCTTTCAATAAGGTTGTCTTTAACCTACCTACCATAAGAGTCGATTTGGACTGGTGCAAGGTGCCCACTATAATTAGTGGACAGCATATGCCAGGCCAACTTCTCACATTGGTGTGCAGCGTGTGGGATTCCAGCTTGCTATTGTTTTACCAGATAATCTCAATTGAATTGATCAACTGAAAACCACTAAAGGTACCTAAGGTACATATAATTTAAGCTTAGAATATCAGTAAGTTCTACTGAACTTAGAGTTGTGTGTTAAGGGATAGCACAACCCTTTCTACAACTCAAGAGAGTTTAGTAGGCCACACTAGAGTAGGTAGTGCATACACCACACCACACTAGTAATGTCTTTAAAAGCAGGATCCAAAGATGCCCTGCAGGAAGCCATTGAGCTTCCCCCTCCAAGTATGACACACTCCCATTCTTGGAACTGAGAGCTTTGTGTAACGTGAGGAAATTAAGGACAGGCCAAAGTCCCACCACCCAACACCTCCAGGAGTTGTTGGTGGCTTATGATCTTAGTAAGTCCTCAGAGACTGAAGGGGTAGGAGCAGAGGGTGGGCCAGCAGATGAGGAAGGGGCCAGGGGTACTACTACCCCCAGCCCCCCTCTGAAACTGACCAGGAGGGTGACAATGACCCTGACCTGGAAAACCCAATCCCTTCTGGGGAAGATGAAGATGAGGATCTAGAGAACCACACCTTTGTCCCCCAGGAAGGATTATGAGTGTGCTCAGAAAGTCTAGGTCTCCTTCTCAGGAGTCTAACCACTCTGGCACCTCAATAGGGAGCTCTGTTTCTTCTCACAGGAGGGAATCCTCTCATGAGAGAAGAAAGAGACTGGTCCAGTATGAGGAAACTCAACTGGAGATCAGGAAGAAGCAATTGGCTTTAGATAGAGAATCCCTAGATCTCCTTAAAGAGAGAAGAAAGTTGGGACTAGAGTCCCATGGTGGCAGCCATGTCCCTAGAGATAGGGAAAGGTCCTATGACCATAGGAACCTGAGCAAGATTGTCCCTCCCTACCAGAGTGGGGATGATATCCACAAATGGATAACTGCTTTAGAGAGGGCCTGTAAAGTACAGAAGGTCCCTCAGGAGCAGTGGGCAGCAATCTTGTGGCTCTCCTTTGCTGACAAAGGTAGAGACAAGCTCCTCACTGTTAGAGAGGAGGATGCTGACAATTACAAGGTCTTGAAGAGTGCTCTTATTGATGGGTTTGGCCTAACCACTGAACAGTACAGGTTGAAGTTCAGAGACACCCAAAAAGCACAGACTCAAGACTGGGTAGACTATGTGGATTGTTCTGCCAAGGCTCTGGAAGGCTGGTTGATGGGCAGTAAGGTGTGTGACTTCTCAGGATTGTATAATCTGATAATGAGGGAGCAGATTCTTAATAACTGTCAAAACCAGCTGTTGCATCAGTACCTGGTTGACTCTGATCTGACCTCTCCCCAAGAATTGGGAAAGAAGGCAGACAAATGGGTCAGAACCAGGGTGAAGCAGAAGGTACAGAACCAAGGTGGGGAAACCAAGAAGCAAGATGCTAAGAACTCTGACAAGGGTGGGGAGAAGGGTAAAGATCAAAAGTCTTCATCAGGCCCCCAAAAATCTTCTTCTGGTGGGGATTCCCAGTCTACCAAGGGTAAAGGCCAAAGAAAACCATGGTGCAAGGTCTGTAAGCAAAAGACCCACTGGACCAGTGATTGCACCAAGTCCAAAGACTCCAGTCCAGCACCCACCAATGCCCCTAAGGCACCTGTTCCCCCTAGTACAGTTGGTGGAGGTGCTCCAGCAAAGGGTTTAGTAGGGTTCACCCTGGGAACTGAGTTGGGCTCTGACTTAGTCAGGGAACTGACTCAGGCTGTGTTAGTCTGTGATGGAGGCATGGATGTGACCTCCACTGTGAGTCCCAGTAATCTGGGCAAGTACAGACAACAGCCTTTAATCAATGGACGAGAGGCTTTGGCATTTAGGGACACAGGGGCAAGTGTCACAATGGTGACACAAGACCTTGTGCTACCTGGGCAAGTTATACTTGGTGAAATGTACCAAGTGACCAATGCTAGCAATGTCAGAACAGACCATACTCTGGCAGTTGTTAACTTCTCCTGGGGAGGGGTAACTGGCCTTAAGAAGGTTGTGGTAAGTGCAAACCTACCAGTCGAATGCTTGCTTGGCAATGACTTAGAGACTTCTGCTTGGGCAGAAGTGGAGCTCAGGACCCATGCAGAAATGCTGGGGATCCCTGCAGATGTGTTTGCTGTGACCAGGTCACAAGCTAAACTGTCTAAAACTGAACAGGCCTTGGATTCTGGAAGAATGGACCAAGTGCCTTCCAAGAGGAGGAGTAGTAGGGTTAAGGCAGTGCCTTCCCCCTTGGCTCAGGAGGAAGATCAGTCCCTTGAGGGGGATGATCTCAGCCCTGAAGAAGGAACTGTCCCAGAGGAACTTGAACCTGAACAGGTTGAGTTCTTGGGGACAGGGGGACCTTCTAGGGCAGATCTGAGCCAGGAGCAGCAGAGCTGCCCCTCCCTTGAACCCCTCAGACAGCAAGCTGCTGCTGAGGCTGCTGGGAAAGCTAGTGGTCCCCATACAGTGTATTGGGATGATGGACTCCTGTACTCAGAGAGTAGAGACCCCAAGCCTGGTGCTACCAGGAGGTTGGTAATACCTTTGAAGTTCAGGGGCTTCCTATTGACCCTAGCCCATGATATTCCCTTAGCAGGACACCTGGGCCAGAACAAGACTTGGGACAGAATTGTCCCTCACTTTCACTGGCCCCACATGTCTGAAGACAGTAAGGAGTTTTGTCGCTCCTGTGTAACCTGCCAAGCCAGTGGCAAAGCAGGTGGCACTACAAAGGCCCCCTGATACCACTACCTGTGGTGGGGGTGCCCTTTGAGAGGGTAGGGATTGACATTGTTGGTCCCATGGATCCCCAAACAGCCTCTGGGCACAGGTTTATCCTGGTGGTAGTGGATCATGCCACCAGGTACCCAGAAGCTATTCCCCTCAGGACCACTACAGCACCTGTGGTGGCAAGGGCCCTCCTGGGAATCTTCTCAAGAGTGGGCTTTCCTAAGGAGGTAGTATCAGACAGGGGTGCAAACTTCATGTCTGGTTACTTAAAAGCAATGTGGAAGGAGTGTGGAGTTACTTATAAGTTCACCACACCCTATCACCCACAATGCAATGGTTTAGTTGAGAGATTCAACAAAACCTTGAAGGGCATGATTAAAGGGCTCCCAGAAAAGCTTAGGCGTAGATGGGACATACTCTTGCCCTGCCTTTTATTCGCATATAGGGAGGTGCCTCAGAAGGGGTTGGTTACAGCCCTTTTGAACTTCTGTTTGGCCACCCTGTGAGGGGTCCACTGTGCTTGGTGAAGGAAGGATGGGAGTTACCTCTCAAGCCCCCAAAGCAAGATATAGTGGACTATGTACTTGGTCTCCGCTCCAGGATGGCTGAGTACATGAAAAAGGCAACCAAAAACCTTGAGGCTAGCCAGGAACTGCAGAAGGCCTGGCATGACCAAAGGCTGTTCTGACTGTTTACCAGCCAGGACAGAAGGTGTGGGTGTTGGAGCCAGTGGCCCCAGCAGCTCTCCAAGACAAATGGAGTGGACCCCACACTATTGTTGAACAGAAGGGTGAGGTCACTTACTTAGTGGACCTAGGAACACCCAGGAGTCCCCAAAGGGTTCTCCATGTCAACAGACTTAAGCCATATGTGGACAGGGCAGACATGGGCTTGCTCATGGCTACTGATGAAGGGCAGGAGGAAGAGAGTGACCCACTCCCTGACCTGCTCTCACAGAACCCTGACGATGGGTCAGTTGATGGTGTAGCCTTGGCAGGCAGCCTCACTACCCAGCAACAAACTGATTGCAGGCAAGTCCTCAATCAGTTTAGGCATATGTTTTCACTGACACCCAGTCAGACCACCTGGTGCACTCATGAAGTGGACACTGGGGACAGTCTGCCTATTAAAAACAAGATTTATAGGCAACCTGACCATGTCAGGGACTGTATCAGGACTGAAGTCCAGAAGATGTTGGAATTGGGAGTGATTGAGCCCTCAGATAGCCCTTGGGCTAGTCCAGTAGTCCTAGTACCTAAACCTCACACCAGTGGTGGGAAAAGAGAGATGAGGTTTTGTGTAGACTACAGAGGCCTCAATGCAGTCACTAGGACTGATGCCCATCCAATACCCAGGGCAGATGAGCTCATAGATACTTTGGCCTCTGCCAAATATCTCAGCACATTTGACCTAACAGCTGGCTACTGGCAGATCAGACTAGCTGATGCTGCAAAGCCCAAAACAGCATTTTCAACCCCTAGTGGGCATTATCAATTTGTGGTGATGCCCTTTGGTCTGAAAAATGCACCTGCCACTTTCCAGAGGTTGGTGAACACAGTTCTCACAGGACTGGAAGCCTATAGTGCAGCTTATCTAGATGATATTGCTGTCTTTAGCTCCACCTGGGAGGATCACCTGGTCCACCTCAGGAATGTTTTACAGGCCCTGCAAAAGGCAGGCCTGACTATCAAGGCCACTAAGTGCCAGATAGGGCAGAGTCAGGTTGTGTACCTGGGCCACCTTGTGGGTGGAGGCCAGGTTCAACCTTTGCAGAGCAAGATCCAGACCATCATGGACTGGACTGCTCCCACTACCCAGACTCAGGTGAGAGCCTTCTTAGGCCTGACTGGGTACTATAGGAGATTTGTCAAGGGGTATGGATCAATAGTGACACCCTTGAATGACTTAACTTCTAAGAAAATGCCCAAAAAGGTTCAGTGGACAGTTAGCTGTCAAAAGGCATTTGATGACCTCAAGCAGGCCATGTGCACTGCTCCAATTCTGCAGAGTCCTGATTACTCCAAGAAGTTCATTGTTCAAACTGATGCATCTGAATTGGGGGTAGGGGCTGTACTGTCACAATTGAATGAAGAAGGTCAGGATCAGCCAGTAGCTTTTATTAGCAGAAGGCTGACCCCTAGAGAGAAACGTTGGTCAGCCATAGAGAGGGAGGCCTTTGCTGTGGTCTGGGCTCTGAAGAAGTTGAGGCCATACTTGTTTGGTACACACTTCCTGGTTCAGACAGACCATAAGCCCCTCTTATGGCTAAAACAAATGAAGGGTGAAAACCCCAAACTGCTTAGGTGGTCCATTTCCCTACAGGGGATGGACTTTACAGTGGAACATAGGCCTGGGAGTAACCATGCGAATGCAGATGGACTCTCTAGGTATTTCCACTTAGAACATGAAGACTTAACTGGGCAAGGTTAGTTTAATGTCCCTACGTTTGGGGGGGTTGTGTAGGAGAGTAGGATCTGCTTCACAGGGGTACCCCCACTTTTTGCTGATACTTCACTGGTTTTCGACATTAGTCTGGCTGGGGCCCTGCTATTCAGAACCCCAGCCTAGCTGTTTCCTCTTTAAAAGGGTCTCCATGTGCCTTAGGCACATCACTGATTGGGATCTGGAGTGCCCTTGTAAGTCCCTAGTATATGGTATACTATGTACCAAGGGCATAGGTACCTCAGAGGCCTGCCAGGGGCTGCAGCATGTATTATGCCACCCCTGGTAGGCCATCCAAACTGGCACCACAGGTCTGCTACTGCAGCCTGGGTAAGGTGGTGCATGCACCCCTTGCTGTGGTATAGGTTACCTATATCACTAAATGCATACACACATATAAACCTATAAGTCACTCCTAAGGCAGGCCTTATCAATCCTAAAGGCAGAGTGCATGGTTCCTATGTGAGAGGGTGCCCCTGCATGAGCAGGGCCCCTCTGCAGCGTTCGGAGACCATCTCTGATGCTGTTTGTAGTGCAGCCTGACCATATACTCTTAAACGCATTATATCCTCGCGGTAAAATGCTAACTATGGAATGGCTGCACCTAAACATGTCGTGTTTGGTGTCAAACATCTTGGAATACTACCCCCCGCCAATCCTGGCGGCGGGGGTAGCATTCCACCCTTCTAGAGGGAAAGGCATGTTAACTCTGACGAGTCCGGTAACTTCTTTCCAGAGCCTGGCATCACAAAATGGATGCTGCTGCCACAGACACGAGTCTGGCCTCCTGCTGCTGGACGAAACTCCGGCAGGGGAGGCCTGGACAATAGGTTTCCTGTCCCAGGGAGGTGTGACCACCTCCCCAGACAGGACAATGTGTATTGGGGCTGGGCGGGAGCACTTTCGGGTGCTTTGAAGTCCTGCACTGGGGGCACATTTGGTGTCCCTGTGCATACCCCAGTTCAAACCGGATCAGGGGCTTGCAGCCCCTGCTTTGGCGCGAACTGGACAAAGGAAAGGGGTGTAGCCACCCCTCTGCCCTGACCCACCCATAGGTGGGGCCACAGAGTAGTCCATCCCCTATTTTTAGAATAAAGGTAGGAACCCAGTCCCTAGGACTTTAGATTATACCTGGACGAAACTCTGAAACAGAATCCTGGACCTTCGACGCTCTACTCACGATTAGAGGACTGAAGAATCTCCCTTGGGGTCAAGGAGTGACTCCCCTGCTTGGCAGGCACCAAAGAAGCATCTGTCCGGTTCGCATCACTGAAGCTCCCGTCGGACGCCGAAGTCATCGCATCACCAGAGGTGGATTCTCAGACTTCCCCGAGGCTACCCTGAGTCCCCAGCAAAGCTGAGGCCCGTGGCTATCGTGGGTGACGTGAGACCGTGACCCCTGGACACCGAGCACATTTGCAAGTGCACCATCTTCTGGGTCTCCCAAGAAGTCGTGCTTTGGGCTCCGAGTAGCCCTAGCCTCCAGCACCACCTGCACCGAAGATCACTGGCCCCCACTCCACGAGTGTCCTGTAAGCCAGCTCCACGTGCGGCGTCACGAGGCTCCTTCGCGGTCGCTAGCCCGTTGGCTAGTAGCCCTTAACGAAGGCCAATCTTTTCTTTACTTGGCAGTCTGGTTGCTCCAGGCCTGCCCTCACTTACCCTCGCTGGGTGAGTTCCCCAGACCTTGCTGGTCTGCATCATCGACGATCTACATCTTACTCGAGACTTGCCGTTGCCAAGGCTTGTTGGGTCCAATCTGGTCGCCGACACCTCTGCACTCGACAGACATCGAGCAGCAGCCCGAATCCTGCTCCTGGTCGCCGACAACGCCTCCCGGACCTCGTGGCTGAAGAGTCAAGACGACCGTCATCGAATCTGAAGCACTCGACATCGGTGGGCATCTGTCCATCGCCTCCCTGGTCACTGGCTAGTGACCCAGACTCTGTCCCCTCTGCTTTCAGGTTCTTCAGAACTCCGATCCACTCTTGGATCCACCCGGACACTTTTCTCCTGGTCGCCAGCAGCACTTTGCAGCAGATCGCCATAAGAACCGACGACGAAACCCGACCCCGAAAGGCACCTATGCACCCGGCTTCCCTGGGTGAGGTAACACGAGTACTCCGGTGCTCCCGTGGGTAGAGACTCTTCAAAGTCCTAGATCTCAAAGGGTTTTGTCCTAGTCCTCTTCTAAGTGTCCCTTTCCTCTATTTTCCCGATCCCGACTTTCTCCATAGAAGTTAACGGCGTATCGCGGTTGTGTATTTACACTGCACGCGTCTCCCGTGGGTCCCCTGTGTCACTACCTTGGGTGGTTCCTTGTGGTCCAAGCACTTCTAGAGGCTCTAGGCCTAGTGTCTAGTTCAGTCGTGGTTCGCATACCACTTTATTGGTATATGGTTTGAGTACGCCCCTAGGGCCCAAACGTGTATTTGTGCTATTACTGTGATTTAAGATCTTATAACCTATGTACTTCGAACTCTAGCCTCATAAAGAGACTAGAGGGGTGTGTTTAGTAATAAATACATATATTTTGAATATATACCTGGTGTGGTGCTCTTTCATTTGGTCACTCAAGAGATTATAGACTGGTAAAACAAGCTGCTTTACATTCCTTCAAGACTTAGCCTGAAGGCTGCTCTCCACAGCTACCACTAGGATAGCTTTCAATAAGGTTGTCTTTAACCTACCTACCATAAGAGTCGATTTGGACTGGTGCAAGGTGCCCACTATAATTAGTGGACAGCATATGCCAGGCCAACTTCTCACAGTGTGTATAACTGTATAGGTGAGTAAATGGCAGTGTGATTAATTATTTGCATGACTGACTAGGTGTGTGTGTACCTCTATGGATGAGTGGCGGTGTGTGAGTGTTTATATAGGTGTATGAGTGCATATGATAGTCCTGTACTGAGTGACCGTAAGTATGAGTGACTGTACGGGTGAGTGAGTGGATGTGTGTGTAGACCTAAGAATCAGTGAGTGGGTATGTAGTTATTGGTGTTGGAGTGTCTATGGTTTTGAGAATGGCAGTCTGTAATTTACAGTGGGTGTATCAAAAGTTATATTAGGGTGTGAGAAGATGAATGAAATTATCACATGGATGATGTCATCAGTGATGTCATTTGAGATGTCATCAGTGATGTCATCAGTGATGTCACTGACCATGTCATGAGTGATGTAATATGTGACGTCATCAGCAGTGCATTGCGGGGTGCGAGTTATAGTTAGCTGAACTAACTATAACGGGGAATTTCACGGGTTTTGTACGAGTGCAATGTCCAACTAACTATAACTGTCCCTAAAACCTATGGTTTTTTCAGTGAATTTCAAAGGTTTTTTAAATGCAAATTTCTAACTATAACGTGTCTGAAACCTATGGTTTTTTCAGTGAATTTCAAAGGTTTTTTAAATGCTAATTTCTAACTATAACGTGCTTGAAACCTATGGTTTTTTAAGTGAATATATATATATATATATATGTATCTATATATATATATATATTATCTACTGGCGGTCGCCAGTAGATAGTTATAGTTAGGACCTATTTTTTATAGGAAATCCGCAACATTCTATTTGAAATAACTCTTGCGTCGGTTGACGAATCTTCGCAACATTTTCAAACTTTATGGCCCGATCCGGTCCGCTCCTACCCTGAAAGTTTCGGGGTGATTCGTCAAGCGGGGGCTGAGAAAAAAGGGGGGTCCCAAAACATGTTTTCCCCATTCAATTTCCCATAGGAAACTTTAGCCACGTCTACAGCCCGAACTGCTGAACGGAATTACACAAAATTTGGCAAAGAGGTAGTTCTTGGTTCAGAAAGAACCCTTTTTGTTAAATGGTGTAAATCCGTTCAGTAGTTGCGGAGAAATTAAAAAAATAAGAGTCAAAAAATCAATTTCCCATAGGAAAATTTATGCAGGACTACAGCCCGAACTGCTGAACGGAATTACACCAAATTTGGCAAAGAGGTAGTTCTTGGTTCAGAAAGAACCCTTTTTGTTAAATGGTGTAAATCCATTCAGTAGTTGCTGAGAAAATCAAAAGTAAAACACACATATATATCTGGGCGGAGCCTAACCACACATGTCATCGTGAGATCTGATTGGCTGTCAGCACTTCATCCTGGAATTGCTGGCAGCCATCTTGGGACCAATATAAGTGATAGTACCCCATTGAAATGCATTGTAGTGAATCGAAGATTTTGAGGGTTACCAAAAGGAGAACTATAAAGGGTGATAACAGACTTTAGTTACATTAGAATTCATTTGTTGATGGTACCATACTAATTTCAGGAATTGTTGTGTGTTCTAAGGTGATTTTACCCTGTGAAAAACCTTCTGCTGGGATATCATGAATCATGTTTGAGAGAAAACTATTTTCACATGCTTGTCCCATACAGTTTTGGAAGGTGCTCCAGAAGCTAAAATGAGAGCATTTTTTCTGTAAATTCACATTATCTTTCTCAGTCATGTGAGAATGAAGTCTGACATTCTCAGTAAAACAGGTACATCCAACAATGGCAGAGACTGTCAGTTGATTCCTTTGTGTTCAACTGCAGCTTCCCAGAGTGTTCTAAAGAACAACTAGAGTGCTAACAGCCTTACTTATGACAAAAGTATGGCACACCTGAAGCCATCTTGATTGGAATAAACTGGTAACACTTAAAACATTTAATTTAAAAAGGAACAAAATGATGGGGTTAATTTTGTCATAGAAATTATGGTTAGTGCTGTAGAAAGAAAAATGAGGACATGTTTCAAGTGTGATCTCAAATATCTTCCTGTTATATTTCAACAGGAGCAGCCTGTCAGTTGATGCCTTTGTGTTCTACTGCAGCTTCCTAGAGTGTTCTAAAGAACAACTAGAGCGCTAACAGTCTTACTTATGACAAAAGTATGGCACACCTGAAGCCATCTTGATTGGAATAAACTGGTAACACTTAAAACATTTAATTTAAAAAGGAACAAAATGAGGGGTTCATTTTGCAATAGAAATTATGGTTAGTGCTGTAGAAAGAAAAATTAGGACATGTTTTAAGTGAGATCTCAAATATCTTCCTGTTATATTTCAACAGGAGCAGCCTGTCAGTTGATGCCTTTGTGTTCTACTGCAGCTTCCCAGAGTGTTCTAAAGAACAACTAGAGTGCTAACAGCCTTACTTATGACAAAAGTATGGCACACCTGAAGCCATCTTGATTGGACTAAACTGGTAACACTTAAAACATTTAATTTAAAAAGGAACAAAATGAGGGGTTCATTTTGCCATAGAAATTATGGTTAGTGCTGCAAAAAGAAAATGTAGGGCATGTTTTAAGTGAGATCTCAAATCCTCTTCTATTTCATTAGAAAATTCTGACATGCAGACTGAAACAATCACTTTCAATACCAGCAGTAGACTTCCAGTTAACTCCTTGGTGAGCAGCAGCTTTACTACAGTGATCTAATGAACAACTAGAGTGCTAACATTCTGAATTTATGGCAAATGTGTGACACATCTGAATGCCTTCTTGATGGAATCAAAGTAAAAACTGAACGCATTTCCTACTGAGGAGACTGTAGTAAATGAGGAAATTAGGAAACTTCATAACAAATAAGTCTCCCAAGATGGCCACCAGAGAAAAAAGAGCCCAAATGTAGCACAAATATCACCCAGAGGTAGCCCACATATAGCCCAATGACAGAAGTGTGCAAAACACTTTTTATTTTTTGTTTTTTTGCAGTTTTATATAGTGCAGACTGGTCAGGTATTGGAGTGCTTTACATCAGCATTGGTTACATCACACAAGGACAAATTCATGTTGGTTGACCCCTACACTACCCAAACACCACTGCACTACCCTAAACCCTAAAACACTACCCCCAGTACGACCCCTTCACTACCCAAACACAACTGCACTACCCTAAACTCAAAAACACTACCCCCAGCACGACCCCCTACACTACCCAAACACCACTGCACTACCCTAAACCCTAAATCTACCCCCTACACTACACAAATACCACTGCACTACCCTAAACCCTAAAACACTAGAACCCAGCACGACCCCCTACAGTACACAAACACCACTGCACTACCCTAAACCCTAAACCACTACCCCTACACTACACAAACACCATTGCACTACCCTAAACCCTAAAACACTACCCCCAGCATGACCCCCTACACTACACAAACACCACTGCACTACCCTAAACCCTAAAACACTACCCCAGCACGACCCCCTACACTACCCAAACACCACTGCACTACCCTAAACCCTAAAACACTACCCCCAGCACGACTCCCTACACTACACAAACACCACTGGACTACCCTAAACCCTAAAACACTACCCCCAGCACGACTCTCTACACTACCTAAACACCACTGCACTACACTAAACCCTAAATCTACCCCCAACATGACCTCCCACACTACACAAACACCACTGCACTACCCTAAACCCTGAAACACTACCCCCAGCACGACCCTCTACACCACCCAAACACCACTGCACTACCCTAAACCCTAAAACAGTAACCCCAGCATGACCCCCTACACTACCCAAACACCACTGCACTACCCTATACCGCAAAACACGACCCCGTACACTACACAAACACAACTGCACTACCCTAAACCCTAAAACACTACCCCAGCACTACCCCCTACACTACCCAAACACCACTGCACTAACATAAACTCTAAAACACTACCCCCAGCACAACCCCCTACACTACACAAACACCACTGCACTACCCTAAACCCTAAAACACTACCCCAGCACTACCCCCTACACTACCCAAATACCACTGCACTAACATAAACCCTAAAACACTACCCCAGCACAACCCCCTACACTACACAAACACCACTGCACTACCCTAAACCCTAAAACACTACCCCCAGCACGACTCCCTACACTACCCAAAGACCACTGCACTACCCTAAACCCTAAATCTACCCCCAGCACGACCCCCTACACTACACAAACACCACTGCACTACCCTAAACCATAAAACACTACCCCCAGCATGACCCCCTACACTACACAAACACCACTGCACTACCCTAAACCCTAAAACACTACCACCAGCATGACCCCCTACACTACTCAAACACCACTGCACTATCCTAAACCCTAAAACACTAACCCAGCACGACCCCCTACAAGACCCATACACCACTGCACTACCCTAAAGCCTAAAACACTACCCCCAGCACTACCCCTACACTACTGCACTACCCTAAACCCTAAAACACTACCCCCAGCACGACCCCCTACACTACCCAAACACCACTGCACTACCCTAAACCCTAAAACACTACCCCCAGCATGACCCCCGACACCACCCAAATACCACTGCACTACCCTAAACCCTAGAAAAGAAACCCCCACCCCATGCCCAATCCCCCTTACCTCTCACTCCTCGTGGTTCCTCTCTCCTCGTGGTTCCTGCTTCACGTCGTCTCTGAGGGGAGGTGCACGTCGTTGTGAGGAAACGGAACAGCCTCTGTTTCCTTACAACGACATGGATCATCTACATGTTTTTAGAACGCATGGTCATTTACCATACATACCTTTACAACAAAATTTGTTGTAAAGGCATGCGTGGTAAATGACCATGCGTTCTAAAAATGCGTAGTAATGACTTCGTGATGTACAACGCATGCGTGGTAATGCATGCGTTGTAATGGTATCATAAAGTAAAAAAGTCGTTGTAACGGCTGTTTACCGATCGAAGCTGGCCCCTGTTCTTCAGTGAGACGTTTATTTGATTAATTAGGAGGAAGGAATGTGTTTTTTACCGAAAAGTGCATTCCCGGCTGTTGTATTGTGAAAGTGTCCGCGTGGCCTGGTTTCACTTCCGGTGAGAGAGTGGAAGAGTCTGTTTGGATCTAAAGGAGTTCTGTTGTTGGACGGGGTCGGCGCAACATGTCATCAGAAAACATAGCTAATGGAAAGCGTCCTCCCTGAAGTGTGGAGCAGTGCCATGAGAGGTCAACGAGTGTGCGTCCCACCGCAGTATGACCGTACCGCGTGACCCATGTGCCACCTCCAGGGTACGGGAGGCAGAAGCGGCATCGCAGGTCCTCTTGAAGACCGTTGTAGCACTAATTCTACATTTTGGTACTAGGGCATTTTAACTTTGTTGTTCCTGCCAGATACAAAGAGAAGATCCTGTGTTATTCAGTGCCCTCGTTACCTTTTTTGTGGGTTGTGGTGCTTGTCACTTCGCTGCCCCACCGGTGCACACGACTGGGCACCCCACCTCGTGTGCCATCTGCAGGGCCTCTGGCCTCGGATCACTGGTTTCGGTTTCTGGAGTGGCAACATAAACATTTGCTCCCAAAGGACTAGCCTGATCACTTAGGTGAATATCCCCTGCACCAGCATTCCACGGAAATTCTTTCCTAACTCTCCAGAGTCAACGAGGACGTCATAATAGCACGGCTCCGCTCGCGACACCGTATGACGTCATCGGAGCCATAAGAGAACCTCATCGGCGTGCTGACGTCAGTTCCACCCATTTTTTCCGTGCCACCGAGGCAAACAGGGGACCGAGACATTTTCACATGTATACATAGTATAATAAATATATATATATTCACTGAAAAAACCATAGGTTTCAGGCACGTTATAGTTAGAAATTGGCATTTAAAAAACCTTAGAAATTACTGAAAAAACCATAGGTTTCAGGCACGTTATAGTTAGAAATTAGCATTTAAAAAACCTTAGAAATTCACTGAAAAAACCATAGGTTTCAGGGGCGTTATAGTTAGTTGGACATTTCACTCGTACAAAACCAGAGAAATTCCCCCGTTATAGTTAGTTCAGCTAACTATAACTCGCGCGCCCGCAATGCACTGCTGATGACGTCACATATTACATCACTCATGACATGGTCAGTGACATCACTCATGACATCACTGATGACATCTCAAATGACATCACTGATGACATCACTGATGACATCATCCAGTGAATGTGTGTTTTTCTGAAAATTAAATATGTTTTATATATGTATATCTCAAGGTCGATGGAAGAATAAATGGGTATATAAGTGTCTAAATGGATGATTTTGTTTTGTAAAATTGATTGTATAACTGACTAAGTGTATCTTAGTGAATACATGGGTTAGTGAGTAATGTTTAAATATGAAAATATCTGTATCAGTCTCTCACTTTGTGTATAAGTGGCTGCATGGGTTGGTGAGTAGCTACATGAGTGTCTATATGGGTTATTAGTTGGTTTTTGAGTATCAGTATGAGTGTCTGAGTGTCTGTATGGTTCGTTGGGGGTATTACTTAGTGCATAGATGCATGAATGAGTGACTCACTGTTTGTATGTGTTGAAGACAGCATGTGTGCAGGACTGTATAGGTGGATGAGTATGTGTATGGGTGTGTTAGTGAGTGAATGACTGTCTCAATAGTGTCTTTATGAGTAACTACATATGTTTTAAACTAGTATATGTGAGTATTGGTTTATATAAGTGAGTATATGTGAGAGTGAGAGATTGGAAGAGTTCCTGTACAAATAAGTAGGTGTTTCTATAAGTGATTGTTTAAGAGAGTAAGTATGTGTAAGTTTCTGTAGAAGTAAGTGTGGTAGTGTGTGTATAACTGTATATGCAAGTAAATGGATGTTTGATACTTTGTTTGCATGTGTGACTATGTTTGTGAGTAACTCTATGGATCAGTGGCGGTGTGTAACAGGATGTATAGGTGTATGAGTACATATGATGAGTGAGTACATGTATGAGTGACTGTATAGGGAAAGTTGGTGAATGAGTGGATGTGTGTGTAGATCTTGGAATTACTGAATAGGTGTGTTGTAACTGGTATTGGTATGTCCATTGTTTTGAAAATGTTAGTTTGTATTTTTGAGTGTGTGTATCAAAGGTTATATTAGGGTGAGAGGAGGTCTGCCACTCTATCACAAGGATGATGTCATCAGTGATGTCATCAGTGATGTCATTTGAGATGTCATCAGTGATGTCATGAGTGATGTCACTGACCATGTCATGAGTGATGTAATATGTGACGTCATCAGCAGTGCATTGCGGGCGCGCGAGTTATAGTTAGCTGAACTAACTATAACGGGGGAATTTCTATGGTTTTGTACGAGTGAAATGTCCAACTAACTATAACGCCCCTGAAACCTATGGTTTTTCAGTGAATATATATATATATATATATATTATCTACTGGCGGTCGCCAGTAGATAGTTATAGTTACAACCTATTATCCATAGGAAATCCGCGACATTCTATTTGAAATAACTCTCTTGCCGGTTGACGTATCTTCGCAAAATTTTCAAACTTTGTGGCCCGCTCCGGTCCGCTCCTACCCTGAAAGTCTCGGGGGATTCGTCAAGCGGGGGCCGAGAAAAAGGGGGTCCCAAAACGCGTTTTCCCCATGCAATTTTCCATAGGAAACTTTAGACACGGCTACAGCCCGAACTGCTGAACGGAATTACACCAAATTTGGCAAAGAGGTAGTTCTTGGTTCAGAAAGAACCCTTTTGTTAAATGGTGTAAATCCGTTCAGTAGTTGCTGAGAAAATCAAAAGTAAAAAGATAGTGATATCTATGGCCGCGTCGGATTCGCGCACCCTCCCGATCACGAGCTGCATGCTAATTGGCTGTCAACACTCCAAATCAGGAAGTGTTGGCAGCCATTTTATCCCTCGTTAGAACCGAGGGACAGAAACAAGTGCGCAAAGCGCACAAAGGGAGCAGGGTAGAAACACCCTGACCCCTAGGTCTGCTCAGGGGGTCCCACAAGGACCCCCTGGGCAAAAAAATGGATGCGCCCCTGACGAAAAAAAAATCGAAGCGCGGTCTCCCGCGCTTCGATGTTAATTGGCCCCCAGGTGGGCCAAGTCCCGAGGGCATGCTGGGGGGGTTAATTTTATGTGTGGGGGCCTCTAAGGGCCCCCAAGCCCAGGGACCACCACCCCCGGGGCTTTATGTATAATGGTGCGGGAGGGCTCTGAGCCCTCCCGCAGCCCCGAGGACCGCCACCTCCCCGGGGCTTCTTTTTATTTTTGAAAAACCTGTGTGGGGGCTCCAGCCCCCACACGCCCCGGGACCACCACCTCCCGGGGCACTAAGAAAAATTACAATGGGGGTCCGTTTTGGACCCCAAAGCCCCGGGGACCACCACCTCCCCGGGGCTTTCAAAATGTAAGGAGGGGGGCCGCGCGGCCCCCCTCCTGGAGCCTGTGGTGGCCCTGGGGACCGCCACCCCCAGGGCCGGCTCCTGCAGTGTCCCGGGGTGCCTACCCCCGGGACACTGCTGTTTGCAATGACAGGACGGGAGTCTCGCGGCTCCCGTCCTGTCATTGCAAACTGCTTTGGATATTGGAAGAAGAGCAGGAAACCTGCTCTCTCTTCCAATATCCAAAGCTGATTGCTTTCCACATGGGGAGCAGCATGTTAGCTGCTCCCCATGTGTAAAGCAATGCCGGCTCCCGTAGGACACGGGGAGCCGGCGGGACTGTGGGGGTTTGGGGACCCCCACAGTCCCCAACGAGAGGCCAGGCCCCGGGGATGGGGTCCCCGGGGCCATAAGTGGCCACGGAGGGGGCCACGCAGCCCCCCTCCCCAAAGGAAAAAAAAGGGAAAAAAAATTGCTAGGCCGGCCCCGGGGATGGGGTCCCCGGGGCCTTAAATGGCCTGAGGAGGGGGGCCACGCAGCCCCCTCCAAATAAAAAAAAAGAGGCCATGCCCCGGGGATGGGGTCCCCGGGGCCAATACAGGCCCAGGGAAGGGGGCCACGCGGCCCCCTTCCCGTTTTTTTATTTTAATTAAAAAAGGGGTAAGGCCCTGGGGGATGGGGTCCCCAGGGCCTAAAAATAGGAAAAAGGAAGGGGGCCACACAGCCCCCCTTCAGGAGGAAAAAAAAAAAACGATCGGGCCCGCAGGCCCCGCCCCTTCCTTCACCACTCTGCAAACGCGCCCCCTGGCGCGTTTGCAGAGAGGGAACAATTCCCCTTGAATACTGGGGGTCCCTGAGGGCCAACTAGCCCACCAGGAACCTCCAGTATGCGCCAGGGGGCTGCCTTGCAGAGAGGTGTACAGAGGCCACGCCCCTTTTTACACCTCTCTGCAACGCAGCTCTGTGGCGCTTTTTGGAGGTATATGGTGGGCTAGTTGCACCCCAGGGACCCTCAGGATTCAAGGGGAGTTAATCCCCCGACTTAAAACGCGCCACGGGGTGCGTTTGCACAGTGGTGAAGGGAGGGGGCGGGGCTTCAGGTGACATGTGTGCAAACAGGCCCCGTGGCGCGTTTTAAGATGGGGAATTAAATCCCCTTCAATCCTGAGGGTCCCTGGGGGCCAACTAGCCCAACAGGTATGTCCAGAAAGCGCCACAGAGCTGCGTTGCAGAGAGGTGTAAAAGGGGTGTGGCCTCTGTACATGTCTCTGCAACGCAGCCCCTGGCGCATACTGGAGGTTCCTGGTGGGCTAGTTGGCCCGTAGGGACCCTCATGATTCAAGGGGACTTAATCCCCTACTTAAAACGCGCCACGGGACGCGTTTGCACAGATGTCACCTCAGGCCCCGCCCTCCCTTCACCATTGTGCAAATATTCCTCTAAAATCAGCCGAAATACGAATTCTGATTTACTCACCTGTTATCAGGAGAGACCTCAGTGCTGCATCTTTCAGCCCAGTACTAATCCTGAAAAGTAATTTTAACCGTACTTACCAGTAACTTGAATTTCCTTCCATAGGCTAACATTGACTGGTTTCACTTGGAAATTCTTCTAAGTGTGGAGTTTTGGAACTTTAAAATATTCCTCTAAAATCAGCCGAAATACGAATTCCGATTTACTCACCTGTTATCAGGAGAGACCTCAGTGCTGTATCTTTCAGCCCAGTACTGGTCCTGAAAAGTAATTTTAACCGTACTTACCAGTAACTTGAATTTCCTTCCATAGGCTAACATTGACTGGTTTCACTTGGAAATTCTTCTGTGTGTGGAGTTTTGGAACTTTAAAATATTCCTCTAAAATCAGCCGAAATACGAATTCCGATTTACTCACCTGTTATCAGGAGAGACCTCAGTGCTGCATCTTTCAGCCCTGTACTGATCCTCAAAAGTAATTTTAACCGTACTTACCAGTAACTTGAATTTCCTTCCATAGGCTAACATTGACTGGTTTCACTTGGAAATTCTTCTAAGTGTGGAGTTTTGGAACTTTAAAATATTCCTCTAAAATCAGCCGAAATACGAATTCCGATTTACTCACCTGTTATCAGGAGAGACCTCAGTGCTGCATCTTTCAGCCCAGTACTGATCCTCAAAAGTAATTTTAACCGTACTTACCAGTAACTTGAATTTCCTTCCATAGGATATCATTGCCTGCTTTTTGCTGAAAAAGTTTCTAAGTGTTGATTTTTGAAACATACAAATATTCCTCTAAAATCAACCGAAATACGAATTCCGATTTACTCACCTGTTATCAGGAGAGAACCCAGTGCTGCATCTTTTAGCCCAGCACTGACCCTGAAAAGTAATTTTAACCGTACTTACCAGTAACTTATCTTTTCTTCCATAGGAATCCATTGTCTGGTTTTCAGCAGAAAAGTTTCAAAGTGTCGATTTTCACAAACTACAAATATTCCTTAAAAATCGCCTGTATGACTTAAACGCATTTTTTCAACTGTTTACAGGAGATGCACCAGTGCTGGATCCAGGATCCAACACTGAGTAAGAAAAAGTAACGATAACAGTTTTTACCTGCTAAGTGAATTTCCTTCCATAGGATAACATTGGTGATTCTATGAGGAAAAGTTTCTAAGTGTCAACTTTTAAAATACAATAATATTCCTTAAAAATCACGACTGTAACCAAAACGCTTTTACTCAACTGTTTACAGGAGATGTCCCAGGACTGAATCTAGGATCCAGTCCTGTGGTTAGAAAAGTAATCCATAAAGTAACTAATTGCATTTAACTAGAAATTCACATTGAGCTGAATGTTGCATTGTGTTTGAAAATGTGTTGCCCATTGCAACAACTGTAACTACTGTACTTAAAAGTCTATTGCCTATGTGCTAAGTATTTAAACTAAAGTAATTCATTCTGAGAAAGTATTTTTGTAATGTAATGTATAATGTAATTACAATATAATTTAAAAAATAAAATATGTAAAAGAAATTGTTTCTAAAAATGTAGTAAATCAGTATGAAAAAAATAATATAAAAATTTATACATTTAAAAACCTTTGAAATTCACTGAAAAAACCGTAGGCTTCAGGCACGTTATAGTTACAAATTAGCATTTAAAAAACCTTTGAAATTCACTGAAAAACCATAGGTTTCAGACACGTTATAGTTAGAAATTAGCATTTAAAAAACCTTTGAAATTCACTGAAAAAACCATAGGTTTTAGGGACAGTTATAGTTACAAATTAGCATTTAAAAAACCTTTGAAATTCACTGAAAAAACTATAGGTTTCAGATATGTTATAGTTACAAATTAGCATTTAAAAAACCTTTGAAATTCACTGAAAAAAACATAGGTTTTAGGGACAGTTATAGTTAGTTGGACATTTCACTCGTACAAAACCCGTGAAATTCCCCCGTTATAGTTAGTTCAGCTAACTATAACTCGCGCCCCGCAATGCACTGCTGATGACGTCACATATTACATCACTCATGACATGGTCAGTGACATCACTGATGACATCACTGATGACATCTCAAATGACATCACTGATGACATCATCCACGTGATAATCTGATGCAGCTCCTCACACCCTAATATAACCTTTGATACACCCAATCTAAATTACAGACAGCCATTCGCAAAACTATAGACACTCCAACACCAATAACTACATACCCACTCACTGATTCTTAGGTCTACACACACACATCCACTCACTCACCCGTACAGTCACTCATACTTATGGTCACTCAGTACAGGACTATCATATGCACTCTTACTCCTATATAGACACTCAAACACCGCCACTCATCCAAAGAGGTACTCACACACCTAGTCAGTCATGCAAATAATTAAACACACTGCCATTTACTCACCTATACAGTTATACACACACCAGCTCACTTAATCATACAAATACTAGCACATTGTTACGCTCTTATACAATCACTGATACAAGCACACACTCATCCATACAGCCACTATCACAATCACTCACTCTCGCTTATAGCTATTTATATACTCCAACACACATATATACTGGCTTTCACATATGTAGTTACTCACACATGTACCACTGGGACATACATTCACTCACTAACACTCTTACACACACTTACCCACCCATACAGTCTATCACAGATGCACTCTTGAAACCATCCACCCAGTGAATCACCCACTCACACATCTATGCACAGAGTCGCACACACCCCACCCACACAAACACTCAGGCACCCATACAGATACTCAGACAACCAATCAATAACTCATATAGACACTCATGTAGCTATTCACAAACCCATGCAGCCACTTACACAGCAACAGACAGACAGATACAGACATTCACCCAGTTTAGTCACTAACCCATGCATTCAGTAAGATACGTTAAATCACTCACTTATAGAGTCAGTCACGCACCTACTAAATCATCCATACAGACACTTACACACCCACTCATTCTTCAATACGTCTTTTCCTATATATATTAAAAATATTTAAACTTTACAGAAACACACAGTCACTGGATGATGTCATCAGTGATGTCATTTGAGATGTCATCAGTGATGTCATCAGTGATGTCACTGACCATGTCATGAGTGATGTAATATGTGACGTCATCAGCAGTGCATTGCAGGGCGCGAGTTATAGTTAGCTGAACTAACTATAACGGGGGAATTTCACGGGTTTTGTACGAGTGAAATGTCCAACTAACTATAACTGTCCCTAAAACCTATGGTTTTTTCAGTGAATTTCAAAGGTTTTTTAAATGCTAATTTGTAACTATAACATATCTGAAACCTATGGTTTTTTCAGTGAATATATATATATATGTCCCAAAGTTGCCCTGGCCGTGGAAGCGACGCACCTCCTGCAAAGCAAAGAAAGGACCGGCCGGGGGTAACGTCCCCTCTGCATCGGCGCTGAAGGTTCATGAATAAGGCATATTGTACCCTGTCTGGGGCCCACTGGAGGGCTAGTTTAATGTATCCTGGATTAGGCATGGGGTCTGGACCCACTGGAGGGTTAAAAATGCCTAAAAAGACTACATTCCCCAGCAAGCAATGTTGAAAGTAAACGTGATGTCACGAGCACACCGGAGGCTAATTGAAATAAATTTTGCATTGCAGAAGGAGTGTAGCGGCGGAGAATTCCTTCCCCATGTCGGCCTCTGAAGAGATGCACAAAAGCATTGAAACGCGTCAGGCCAAAGGATTGATTTTCCAGAGGTGAACCAATATGCTTGAGAAATAAAGGCTTGTTACCTACCTTTACAGCGGTGTGCGGCTTCATTTTCTGGGCAACTTTGGGACATGTTTACACGGCGGCCCTGGCCGTGGAAGCGACGCACCTCCTGCAAAGCAAAGAAAGGACCGGCCGGGGGGTAACGTCCCCTCTGCATCGGCGCTGAAGGTTCATGAATAAGGCATATTGTACCCTGTCTGGGGCCCACTGGAGGGCTAGTTTAATGTATTCTGGATTAGGCATGGGGTCTGGACCCACTGGAGGGTTAAAAATGCCTAAAAAGACTACATTCCCCAGCAAGCAATGTTGAAAGTAAACGTGATGTCACGAGCACACCGGAGGCTAATTGAAATAAATTTTGCATTGCAGAAGGAGTGTAGCGGCGGAGAATTCCTTCCCCATGTCGGCCTCTGAAGAGATGCACAAAAGCATTGAAATGCGTCAGGCCAAAGGATTGATTTTCCAGAGGGGAACCAATATGCTTGAGAAATAAAGGCTTGTTACCTACCTTTTCAGCGGTGTGCGGCTTCATTTTCTGGGCAACTTTGGGACATGTTTACACGGCGGCCCTGGCCGTGGAAGCGACGCACCTCCTGCAAAGCAAAGAAAGGACCGGCCGGGGGGTAATGTCCCCTCTGCATCGGCGCTGAAGGTTCATGAATAAGGCATATTGTACCCTGTCTGGGGCCCACTGGAGGGCTAGTTTAATGTATCCTGGATTAGGCATGGGGTCTTGACCCACTGGAGGGTTAAAAATGCCTAAAAAGACTACATTCCCCAGCAAGCAATGTTGAAAGTAAACTTGATGTCACAAGCACACCGGAGGCTAATTGAAATAAATTTTGCAGTGCAGAAGGAGTGTAGCGGCGGAGAATTCCTTCCCCATGTCGGCCTCTGAAGAGATGCACAAAAGCATTGAAACGCGTCAGGCCAAAGGATTGATTTTCCAGAGGGGAACCAATATGCTTGAGAAATAAAGGCTTGTTACCTACCTTTTCAGCGGTGTGCGGCTTCATTTTCTGGGCAACTTTGGGACATGTTTACACGGCAGCCCTGGCCGTGGAAGCGACGCACCTCCTGCAAAGCAAAGAAAGGACCGGCCGGGGGGTAACGTCCCCTCTGCATCGGCACTGAAGGTTCATGAATAAGGCATATTGTACCCTGTCTGGGGCCCACTGGAGGGCTAGTTTAATGTATCCTGGATTAGGCATGGGGTCTGGACCCACTTGAGGGTTAAAAATGCCTAAAAAGACTACATTCCCCAGCAAGCAATGTTGAAAGTAAACGTGATGTCACGAGCACACCGGAAGCTAATTGAAATAAATTTTGCATTGCAGAAGGAGTGTAGCGGCGGAGAATTCCTTCCCCATGTCGGCCTCTGAAGAGATGCACAAAAGCATTGAAACGCGTCAGGCCAAAGGATTGATTTTCCAGAGGGGAACCAATATGCTTGAGAAATAAAGGCTTGTTACCTACCTTTTCAGCGGTGTGCGGCTTCATATTCTGGGCAACTTTGGGACATGTTTACACGGCAGCCCTGGCCGTGGAAGCGACGCACCTCCTGCAAAGCAAAGAAAGGACCGGCCGGGGGGTAACGTCCCCTCTGCATCGGCGCTGAAGGTTCATGAATAAGGCATATTGTACCCTGTCTGGGGCCCACTGGAGGGCTAGTTTAATGTATCCTGGATTAGGCATGGGGTCTGGACCCACTGGAGGGTTAGAAATGCCTAAAAAGACTACATTCCCCAGCAAGCAATGTTGGAAGTAAACGTGATGTCACGAGCACACCGGAAGCTAATTGAAATAAATTTTGCATTGCAGAAGGAGTGTAGCGGCAGGGAATTCCTTCCCCATGTCGGCCTCTGAAGAGATGCACAAAACCATTTAAACGCGTCAGGCCAAAGGATTGATTTTCCAGAGGGGAACCAATATGCTTGAGAAATAAAGGCTTGTTACCTACCTTTTCAGCGGTGTGCGGCTTCATTTTCTGGGCAACTTTGGGACATGTTTACATGGCGGCTCTGGCCGTGGAAGCGACGCACCTCCTGCAAAGCAAAGAAAGGACCGGCCGGGGGGTAACGTCCCCTCTGCATCGGCGCTGAAGGTTCATGAATAAGGCATATTGTACCCTGTCTGGGGCCCACTGGAGGGCTAGTTTAATGTATCCTGGATTAGGCATGGGGTCTGGACCCACTGGAGGGTTAAAAATGCCTAAAAAGACTACATTCCCCAGCAAGCAATGTTGAAAGTAAACGTGATGTCACGAGCACACTGGAGGCTAATTGAAATGAATTTTGCATTGCAGAAGGAGTGTAGCGGCGGAGAATTCCTTCCCCATGTCGGCCTCTGAAGAGATGCACAAAAGCATTGAAACGCGTCAGGCCAAAGGATTGATTTTCCAGAGGGGAACCAATATGCTTGAGAAATAAAGGCTTGTTACCTACCTTTTCAGCGGTGTGCGGCTTCATTTTCTGGGCAACTTTGGGACATGTTTACACGGCGGCCCTGGCCGTGGAAGCGACTCACCTCCTGCAAAGCAAAGAAAGGACCGGCCGGGGGGGTAACGTCCCCTCTGCATCGGCGCTGAAGGTTCATGAATAAGGCATATTGTACCCTGTCTGGGGCCCACTGGAGGGCTAGTTTAATGTATCCTGGATTAGGCATGGGGTCTGGACCCACTGGAGGGTTAAAAATGCCTAAAAAGACTACATTCCCCAGCAAGCAATGTTGAAAGTAAACGTGATGTCACGAGCACACCGGAGGCTAATTGAAATAAATTTTGCATTGCAGAAGGAGTGTAGCGGCGGAGAATTCCTTCCCCATGTCGGCCTCTGAAGAGATGCACAAAAGCATTGAAACGCGTCAGGCCAAAGGATTGATTTTCCAGAGGGGAACCAATATGCTTGAGAAATAAAGGCTTGTTACCTACCTTTTCAGCGGTGTGCGGCTTCATTTTCTGGGCAACTTTGGGACATATATATATATATATATTCACTGAAAAAACTATAGGTTTCAGGGACGTTATAGTTAGAAATTAGCATTTAAAAAACCTTAGAAATTCACTGAAAAAACCACAGGTTTCTGGAACGTTATAGTTAGTTGGACATTTCAATCGTACAAAACCAGGGAAATTCCCCCGTTATAGTTAGTTCACCTAACTATAACTTGCGCCCCCGCAATGCACTGCTGATGACGTCACATAATACATCATTCATGACATGGTCAGTGACATCACTGATGACATCACTGATGACATCTCAAATGACATCACTGATGACATCACTGATGACATCAATCAGTGACTGTGTGTTTCTGTAAAGTTTAAATATGTTTTATATATATGCCAAGGTGTATTGAAGAATGAGTGAGTGTATAAGTGTCTGGATGGATGATTTAGTAGGTGCATGACTGACTGTATAAGTGAGTGATTAAATGTGTCTTACTGAATGCATGGGTTGGTGAGTAGCTACATGGGTGTCTATATCGGTTATTGATTGGTTGCTTGAGAATTTGTATGGGAGACTCAGTGTGTGTGTGGGTGGGTGGGAGGTGTGTGACTCTGTGCATAGATGTGTGAGTGGTTGATTCACTGGGTGTATGGGTTCAAGAGTGCATGTGGAAACAGCTGTATGGGTGGGTGAGTGTGTGTATGGGTGTGTTGGTGAGTGAATGGATGTCTCAGTGGTACATGTCCAAGTAACTACATAGGGAAAAGGCAGTGTATGTGAGAGTTGGAGTATAAATGACTATACGTGAGAGTCAGTGATTGTGAGAGTGGCTGTATGGATGAGTGTGTACTTGTATCAGTGATTATATAAGAGAGTAAGTATGCATTACTATCTGTATAGGTGAGTAAATGGGAGTGTGATTGATTCTTTGCATGATTGACTAGGTGTGTGAGTAACTCCATGGATGAGTGGCAGTGTGTGAGTGTCTGTATAGGTGTATGAGTGCATATGATAGTGTTGTATTGATGAGTGACTGCATGTATGAGTGATTGTATGGGTGAATGAGTGGATGTGTGTGTAGACCTAGGAATCAGTGAGTGCGCATGTAGTAACTGGTATTGGTGTGTCGATGGTTTCGAAAATGGTAGTCTGTATTTTACAGTGGGTGTATCAAAGGTTATATTAGAGTGTGAGGAGGTGCATCAGATTTTCACGTGGATGATGTCATCAGTGATGTCATCAGTGATGTCATTTGAGATGTCATCAGTGATGTCATCAGTGATGTCACTGACCATGTCATGAATGATGTAATATGTGACGTCATCAGCAGTGCATTGCGGGGCACGAGTTATAGTTAGCTGAACTAACTATAACGGGGGAATTTCTTTGGTTTTGTACGAGTGAAATGTCCAACTAACTATAACGTCACTGAAACCTGTGGTTTTTTCAGTGAATTTCTAAGGTTTTTTAAATGCTAATTTCTAACTATAACGTCCCTGAAACCTATGGTTTTTTCAGTGAATTTCAAAGGTTTTTTAAATGCTAATTTCTAACTATAACGTCCCTGAAACATATGGTTTTTTTAAGCCTGGGCATAGTTCGCAAAGTAGCGCTACGTGAAGTTACGCAAAGTGCAGTTCGCACTACGTGAGCTACGTGTAGCACTACGCGAACTGCGTAGTGCATTGTTCGCAATGATTGGACAGTGCCGGATGCTTGTCCGCACTGTGCAATCATTGAAAACGGCATCTTGCACAGTGCGAGCTGTCTTTTACTGCCGCTCGAGTAGATTTTTACTCGAGCGGCAGCTTTCTCAACGCGGACTGGTAGTTTCTCATCGCGAGCGGTCGCGAGCATACGCGACCACTCGCAATGAGAAACCTGACCTCCCCACGTTTAGAATCTCACTGGGAGGTTTATTTTCCACGCTCGCGATCGGCAACTTGATGTTGCTGATCGCGAACGAGGAAAAAGTCTCGCCGGGATGTCATTTTGCTTGCTCGCGGTCGCCAACTTGACGTTGAGGACCGCGAGTAAGCAAAAAATGACCGCTGCACTACGCTACGGTACGCTACGCGTGTTGGCACTGTGCTACGTGCAATTCGCGTTGTGCGAAGTAGCGCAAACTTCGCAAACTACGCGAGCGTAGCGTAGTGCTTTGCCCAGGGTTAGTTTTTTTCAGTGAATTTCAAAGGTTTTTTTAAATGCTAATTTCTAACTATGCCTACAAAGGTAGGACATGTGAAGAAAGAGGAAGAAAAGCGCACAAAGAAGCAAGACAAATGCAGAAATAGGCAACAGAAGTCCAGAAAGACAAAGAAAAGTGCAAGAAGAAGCAAGAGATGTGCAGAAAGAACCAACAGAGGAGCAGAAAGTCCTCCTGTGCCCCCTACTTTTTGCTGACGGGTACTGGTGGTAACTGACTCTGACTAACCGGCCCTGGAGCCAGTGCTATACTAAAAGACACTTATAATACAGTGAAAACACCTACATACACTAGGGAACACTATACGTTGGGGTACCCCTGTGATTAGCATGACCTCCTCTGTATTTGCCATGAGTTAGTGCCTGGGTCATTGGATGAGTACATGGGTACTGACTGGATGATTAGAGTACTGCAAGGAGAGTGGATGGTGAATTTATAAACGCTTGTGTTTTGGTGGAGTGATTGGATAAGGACATGGAACTGGTTGGGTGATTGGAGGAGTGCATGGGTAGTGACAAGGAGATGGCTGGACTGCATCAGTAGTCCTCAGGGGATTTTAGCAGTGCATGTGTTAGTGCCTGTGTCATTGCATAAGTACATGGGTAGTGACTGGATGATTAGAGTACTGCAAGGAGAGTGCATGGTGAATCTATAAGTGCTTGGGTTTTGGCAGAGTGATTGGATAAGTACATGGTGCTGGCTGGGTGATTGGAGGAGTGCATGGGTAGTGACAAAGAGATGGCTGGGCTGCATCAGTAGTGCTCAGGGGATTGTAGCAGTGCATGTGTTAGTGCCTGGGTCATTGCATGAGTACATGGGTAGTGACTGGATGATTAGAGTACTGCAAGCAGAGTGCATGGTGAATATATAAGTGCTTGTGTTTTGGCGGAGTGATTGGATAAGTACATGGTGCTCGCTGGGTGATTGGAGGAGTGCATGGGTAGTGACAGGGCGATGGCTGGACTGCATCAGTAGTGCTCAGAGTATTGTAGCAGTGCATGAGTTAGTGCATGGGTCATTGCATGAGTGCATGGGTACTGACTGGATGATTAGAGTAATGCAAGGCGAGTGCATGGTGAATTTATAAGTGCTTAGGTTTTGGCAGAGTGATTGGATAAGTACATGGTGCTCGCTGGGTGATAGGAGGAGTGCATGGGTAGTGACAGGGCGATGGCTGGACTGCATCAGTAGTGCTCAGAGTATTGTAGCAGTGCATGAGTTAGTGCATGGGTCATTGCATGAGTGCATGGGTACTAACTGGATGATTAGAATACTGCAAGGAGAGTGCATGTTGAATTTATAAGTGCTTGGGTTTTGGCGGAGTGATTGGATAAGTACACACATGTCACATCAGGCCCGCCCCCTCCCTTCACCACTGTGCAAACGCGCCCAGTGGTGCGTTTCAAGTTGGGGAATTAAGTCCCCTTGAATCCTGAGGGTCCCTGGGGTCCAACTAGCCCACCAGGTACCTCCAGTAAGTGCCACAGAGCTGCGTTGCAGAGAGGTGTAAAGGGGCGTGGCCTGGACCACCTCTCTGCAACGCAGGCCTGTGGCGCTTACTGGAGGTACCTGGTGGGCTAGTTGGCCCCAGGGGCCCTCAGGATTGAAGGGAATTAATTCCCAACTTAAAACGCGCCACAGGGCGTGTTTGCACACATATCACCTCAGGCCCCGCCCCCTCCCTTCACCACTGTGCAAACGCGCCCCGTGGCGCGTTTTAAGTTGGGGGATAAAGTCCCCTTGAATCCTGAGGGTCACTGGGGTCCAACTAGCCCACCAGGTACCTCCAGTAAGCGCCACAGAGCTGCGTTGCAGAGAGGTGTAAAAAGGGGCGTGGCCTGGACCACCTCTCTGCAACGCAGCCCTGTGGCGCTTACTGGAGGTACCTGGTGGGCTAGTTGGCCCCCATGGACCCCCAGTATTGAAGGGGAATTAATTAATTTTTTTTTTTTTAGAAGTGGGGCTGTGTGGCCCCCTTCTTTTCCCTTTTTTTGGGCCCTGGGGACCCCATCCCCCAGGGCCTGACCCCTTTTAAAAAAAAAAAAAAAAATGTGAACGGGAAGGGGGCCGCGTGGGCCCCCCTCCCGTGGCCAATTCCAGCCCCGGGGACCCGATCCCCCGGGGCTAGACTTTTTTTAAGTTTTATTTTATTTTATTTTTTTGGGGAGGGGGGCCGCGTGGCCCCCCTCCTGGGCCACTTCTAGCCCCAGGGACCCCATCCCCTGGGCCAGGCCCTATCCGTTGGGGACCGTGGGGAGCCCCAATGCCCCCACGGTCCCGCCGGCTCCCGCCTCCTGCGGGAGCTGGCATTGCTTTTCCACATGGGGAGCTGCTGACATGCAGCTCCCCGTGTGGAAAAGCAATCTGCTTTGCTTCATTGAAGTGAGAGCAGGTTTCCCTGCTCTCGCTTCAATGAAGCAAAGCAGTTTGCAATAACAGGGCGGGAGCCGCGAGGCTCCAGCCCTGTCATTGCAAACAGCAGTGTCCCAGGGTGGGCACCCCAGGACACTGCAGGAGCCGGCCCTGGGGGGTGGCGGTCCCCAGGGCCATCACGGGCTCCTGGAGGGGGGCTGCGCGATCCCCCTCCCTTCAGTTTGAAAGCCCCGGGGAGGTGGTGGTCCCGGGGCTCGGGGGTCCGTAATGGACCCCCAAATGTACATAGTTAGTGCCCCATGGAGGTGGTGGTCCCCGGGGCATGTGGGGGGGCTTGAGCCCCCCCCCCCACACAGGCTCATTTGATTTTTTTTTAAAAAGCCCCGGGGGGTGGCGGTCCCCGGGTATGCGGGGGGGCTGTGTGCCCCCGCAAATATTCAAGAAAAGTCCCGGGGGTGGTGGTCCCCGGGGCTTGGGGGGGCCTTGGAAGCCCCCCCACACATTATAAAAAACAAGGCCCGGGGGTGGCGGTCCCCAGGGTTGCGGGGGGCCCGTGTGCCCCCGCAAATATTTAAGGAAAGCCCCGGGGGTGGCGGTCCCCGGGGACAATTACAATGTTGCATGCCCCCAGGACTTGGTCCACCCGGGGGCTAAATATTAACGAAGCGCGGATTTTGCAGTGTTTAAAAAAAAAAATGCTTTTTTTGGCCGTGGGGGTCCTTGTGGGACCTCCTGAGCAGGCCTAGGGGGTCAGGATGTTTCTACCCTGCCCCCTTTCCTTGTTTTCGCGTTTGTTTTTCTGTTTTCTTGTGACTTGGTTCTACCGAGTCACAAGATGGCTGCCAACACTTCCTGGTTTGGAGTGTTGACAGCCAATTAGAATAAAGCTTGTGGTCGGGAGGGTCCGCGGATCCTCCGTGCCTCTATATATCGAAACTTTTATTTTTTGAGTTTCTCAGCAACTACTGAACGGATTTACACCATTTAAAAAAGGGTGCTTTCTGAACCAAGCACTACCTTTTTGCCAAATTTGGTGTAATTCCGTTCAACAGTTTGAGCTGTAGCCGTGTCTAAAGTTTCCTATGGGAAATTCATTTTTTGCCCTCTTTTTTTTTTAATTTCTCAGGAACTACTGAACGGATTAACACCATTTAACAAAAAGAGTTCTTTCTGAAACAAGGGCTACCTTTTTGCCAAATTTGGTGTAATTCCGTTCAGCAGTTCGGGCTGTAGCCGTGTCTAAAGTTTCCTATGGAAAATAACATGGAGAAAACACGTTTTGGGACCCCCTTTTTTCTCGGCCCCCGCTTGGCGAATCACCCCGAAACTTTCAGGATAGGAGCTGACCAGAGCGCCCCACGAGTTTTGAAAATTTCGCAATGATTCGTCAACCGGCGCCAAAGTTATTGGGAAAAGAAAAAATGCTTTTTGAATAGAAACAAGGTCCTAACTATAACTACCTACTGGCGACCGCCAGTGGGTAATATATATATATATCTATATAGAGAGAGAGAGTTCCACCAAATGAGCGTACCAACGCTTAGATATGTGCACTCTCCTCCACAACAATACCAAAGCATAAGTAAAGTTGAATAAAAGTTTATTTGGCCATACCCAAAAAAAACAATGCGTTTCAGCGTTTGCACCCCTTTGTCATGGTTGGGGAAGACATGTTCCCAGGCACATTTAAACAGCAAACGTGAGATACACAGCATAGAAAGTGGACCATACATCGTAGTACAGAACTGGTTTTTGTGTTGGCCATCTTAGAATGTATTCAGAAGGCAGTCTTGTAATCACAAATGTGGGCTTATTGCAGTATACCAATTTATCAGCTTTATCACATTATACATTGCAAGTATATTGGATTTGTGGTCATAATAAATACATTCATGGTATATGATACTATTATACCAAATGGTAACAAAATTAATAATAAAAAAATGTGATAATAAAAATTAATATTATACTTGTAAACATAACAGCATGTGTACTGGACAGTTGTGCCCTAGTGGGCAGAATTACATTTCATAATATTATGTAATTATAGTGAGAAAAAGGAAAGAGACGAAAGAAAAAGAAGAAACTCTTCGGACATAATTTCAATTATCCATTAAGCCCAAGTGGGCAACGGTTCAAATATACTAATAATATGTCATTGCCTTACTTGTTTCTTACACATTCCAATAATATTTTTTTAACTATAATATATATAAATATATATATATATATTTATATATATATAGAGAGAGAGAGGAAGAGAGAGATCGATAGATAGATAGATAGATAGATATTGTTTAAATGATTGTAGTTATTACAAATAATTTTTTCATTGATTTTGTGATGTATTTCATTTATTTTGGGTGATCTATATTTATTTTAGCAATGTTATAAACTTATTAAGGGCCCGATTCTGATGTGGTTAGGAAGGCCTCCTAACGGCATTTGCTCCGTATGAATCGGATCGGGAACGTGTCTTTCCGACTGAATCGGAAAGATTTCCGACTGACCGATTACGATCCGAGTTAGACGTTAGGAATATCCCAATCTGAACCCAATGGCATTCGGAATGGCTGAGCTGTATGGAGCAGACTCGAACGTCTCTACGGGCTGCATTTCCGAATGACTGATTACGATGCTGGATTTGGACAGCCTTTCCAAATCGTGCCTTGTGACTCGAATCAGCAGTCGGAATCAGACTTTGGAGGCCTGCAGTGGGCTCCCCTGCACCTGGAGGAGCCTTCCCAATCGGGCATGTGGGGGTACCCATGGGTCCCCCCTTACCAGCCATGCACAGTGTGGCAGGCACGATGGGGGTCCCGCCACAAGGTGCCCGATTTTCCAAGGCCGCCCCTTTCTTCAATGAGAGCCTATGCATTCAGTCGGAACATAGGCTGCCATTGAGGTCAATAGGAGTCCAATCGAATCGTATCAGGAAGCATCCGGATGCATCGTACTCGGTCAGTCGGACTCTCCCAATCCGAGTCGGTCGGAAACCATTCCCAATCCAATTCGGTCGGAATGATTTCCAAACCGCATCGGAATCTGGCCCTAAGTTGGTAAAATATGTTTATATGTTATTTAAGTTTATTTTTAAATTTCATTTAATGTAAATAGTAATTTTTAGTTTTTTTAATTATAGTGTAATTATTTTATCGATATTAATGCAGTTGATACTGTGTGAATTGATATTTTTGACTACTCACATGTTTATTTAAAGGTTATGGTATTTTTCTTTCCGCTATTTTTGTTACAGACAATTATTGAAAGCCTATATTTATGATAGCAATATTTTTGTTGTCCATATTTGTGTTTTTTTAGTTAAGTACAGATGATCCTACCCAAAGCATAAAAAACTAGATAAATTATGGGTATAATCATTTTGAGTTATCATGACATATTTAACAATTCAGAAGCCAATAACTGTACGTACTAACTTTGTGTGACTATAGAGTTCCTTTTCGATCTTCATTCTGTTTTGCTATTAGCAAGAAGCATTGTGCCAGACTATTACTAGAAAAATCAATTCAGTTAAGTATAAACACAATCCCTTTTCCATGTTGCTGCTTCAGCTCTAAGCCTATTTGACTGAAATCGGAGCTTCCAAATTCTCAATACTTAACCTCCTCCTATTCTCATTATATCCTTCCTGAATACTCATTTGATTTTTCCTCACTAACACATCTTTGCTGGGTACACAGAACTGCCCGTCTCCCACAGCTTGTTATTGTTTACATTTCTGACTGCCCTGGCTACATAAGCACCTAGTAAATATAAACAAGAGAAGGAGTGAAGAGGTTCAGTAAGTGGTGGACTCACCCTCCTCTGTGAATCATGTAAAACCAAAGAAAGTCCACCCTTGTAAAGAGGATAATAGTATCCTTCCTAGATCGGTTCAATGGTGTCAAGAATTGTATGTTTCCCTTAAGGTATAGGAAAACACAATGTTTTGTTAAAATAACCCTCACCCACCAAAAGGTTCCTTGGTGGCATGCTTCATCATCGGGTTTTTCCTGCCTGCTGCGGGACGGGGAGTGCTGCGACCGACGGAGATGTGGGTGCTCTTAATAGTGATATGATACTATGTGTAATGTGAGAGTGGAAAGGTCAGAGTGAATATAGTGAGATTTAAAAAATACCTGGCTGTGTGGAAACTAAAATTTAATACTCCCTATAGCTGGTATTAGTAAAAATGGGGAGTGGAGGATGTATGCTTTAATGGGCTACTACCTCCTTAGTCTACATGTTTTGAAGCCATCCCCCTCGCTTCTCATCAGGACCAAAAAAGTGATCCCTGCACCACTCTAAATAGGAAACAACAATGTGGACTGCCTACTCAATGTTGCAGATAATAGTGCATATTAAAAAAACATGCACTCATACTGTGCCCAATTGGTATAGTCATTTAAGTTAATCTGGAAGGATAGAAAAAGACATCGTTAATTGCAGCAATATTATAATTGCAGGACCACATCACCAAACTTGTGGAAGGTCTACTTAGTGATATATTTTTCACTTAGTGCACGACCGCTCATAAATTATGTGGGTGCCGTGCTGCCCTTGAATGTGACATACAATACAATATTAGATACAACAACATATAACATAAAACACACACTCTATAATCATCTGTATTTCTGGTATTCAGGTCAATGTCTATAGCTCTTGTGGACTCTTGGTTGTTTATATGCGGGCGAAATATACTGTGATGCCTCTAATGGATAAGGTAGAAGAAAGAATAGTGAAGCATAGTTAACATACACTTTAGTTACCAAACTATAGCCCCATGAGCTGTTTTCACAGGAGGGGAGGAGCGCTTGTAGTCACACACTGTGGGAGACAAAGTGCACACGAAATCAGAAATAAAGATATTGTCAAAAAACGATACCTTGTCATTTAAATCGCTCGTTGTCTAGGGGGATCGGCTAAGCCGTACTCACATTGTCAAAGCTGCTCTCTCACCCTAGCAATGCCTCCCCATGGCTCAGATGAACAGGGAATGTGTGCCGAGAGCCAGTTTAAGTATTACCTGCCTTCCGCTTTTCACACACGTTTGTTGAGAAAAGCTGCAATGTTAAACTTCCCCAAAATGGCCACTTGTAATGGAACCTTCTCCACCTCAGTCCCGATGGTTTCCGCATGTGTGTAAGACTGCTATGGATTGTGGTCTCACGCAAAGACTGCAATGCTAACCTTTCCAAGATGGCCACCCGTAATGGAACCTCATGACCAATATTCGCGGTAACTTCTGTGTCTATACTAGAGTTCCCTTAAGTAGTACATCTTTGGTCTGTTTCGCTTGTGGTGACATGTACAGTGCGTTGCTATGCCCATATAGCCATTTGGACCTAGTTATTTAACTTATTGCCTCCTTCACCCGTTATATCAGATGACCGCCCATAATGGAATCCTGTGACGAATAGTCGCGATGATTACCGCATATTCTCTGGAATACCTTTTGTAGTACCTCCTTGGTCAGTGACACCTGTGGTGGCAAATATAGTGCGCAGCTACACCCCATTAGCCATTAGTACAGGTTTTAAGGTTGACCTCCTATGCCTGTATTCCCAGTGGTGCTACGCCCATTAGGCTCCTAAATGCGGTAAGTGGAGTAAAAGATACAGAGTCACTCTGATGACTCGCGTATCACGTACCACCACATATGTATTTCTTATCCCTATGTCTCCTTCTGCCGTGCTCCTAGTTGTTCCTACAGGTGTACCTATGTAATAAAAGGTGCATACTGCAGCATCTTGGTATGATGGATATAGAGACATTCCTAAGGTTTGTGTGTGACGCTACTCTGTCGGTGGAATGATAAAGTAGTCTCATAATCCCTAGTGTACCTCAATGGTCATACTTCTTTCGTCCCCAAGCAGGTGTCATCCCCATGTAAGGATAAGTGGCATTTCACTTCCAGCTCTCATTGCGCCAAAGTGTTATATAACTAGGACCTCAGATTTATGAGTAAATATGCTGAACAAGTTAGTGTATTATGGGGTGTCCGAGGAGTGTCCCGCCACCTCCCTTTTGTTTGTATTATTTGGTAAAGGAGTGGTAGAATAATTACCAACCAAAGTAGGGAGGGGAATTCCAAGAGTGAGTGTGTCCCACGCAACCCCTGTTATCTGAGTTGTCCGCATGGGATGTCATCATTAAGTCCTGTGACATGTGTACCTAGGCGAAACACCCAGCGCTGTTCTTTTTCGAATAGTGTCACCTCATTGTTCACCTGCTTTATGACTGTCCAATGTATGTCAAGTATGGTGTGATTTGCCTCCATATAATGTGATTACATTTTTGTGGTAGTTTTTTTGCACTTGATATTGCTCTTGTGCTCACCAATACGGGTTTTTACTGGGCATGTTGATATCCAATGTAGTGCATGCCGCATGGACAGGTAATCATATAGATTACGTTCTTGCTGTTACAGTTTGTGAAGCAGCGTTGTTCCCACTCTGTGTTGTTGTTGAATGTAATATCTTTACTCTTTTTAGTCAAGTGACACCCGCTACAGTGACCGCATGGGTGGTGACCCCTCACTGCTGGGTGCAGGGTAGTAATTGATTCTGCTTGAGTGGTTGTGCGTGGCCTCGTGTGGACCACCATGTCCCGCAAACTTTTCCCTCTCCTGTGTGAAAACATAGGTTTAGGTAGGTTTAGGTGGCCACGGTTGAGTATGCGCCAGTGTTTGTTAATAATGTTGGCGACTTAGTTGGAGCCAGTGTTGAATGTAGTAATACATATCGGTCTTTCTTCTTTTGGTTTCTCTGGTGCAGGTTCCAAAAGGGCATCCCTGTTATTGTTCCTGGCTCGTTTGAGTGCTTTGTCCACTACCTTGGTTGGGTAGTTCAGTTTTTCCAATTTCTTGCGTAGGTCTTCTGCCTGTTCCTTAAAGTCCTTTACATCAGAACAGTTCCTTCTCAATCAAAGGAACTGTCCATATGGCAGATTGTCCCGTAGGTGCCGCAGATGAAAACTGTCATACAAGAGGAGGCAATTCTTTGCTGTGGTCTTGAAATGTGTTGTGGTTCTTAAAGTGCATCCTTCGGGAATGTGTTCAAGTCCAGAAACACAAGTTCTTTGTTTGAGATGGTACAGGTAAATTTCAGGTACTCATTTTGACAGATAGACTATGAACCGAAGAGGGCACCGGTGTTTCTTTTTCTTCTTGCCCTCTCCTTTCCTACAGATTTATTGAGTTTGTCTTGTGATATTCAGGACTAAAGCACGGAGCTTCAGCGACATACGTGGATTACATTGACTCACTTCAGTAATCCTCTTACATTTTGGCAGGCCGCACATGGAATCTACTGCTAACCCATTCTAAGCAATAAGGCAAGCCAACACCGAGATCCAAAATGGCACATAATGGATGTACTTGCTTGTTGCATCAATTAAACCAGATACCTGTTCTTCCAAAGAAGCCGCTACAGAGATTTATTGAGCAGACATGGCATGCAGGCTTAATAGAAGTCCAATTTCTAGTCAGACTGGTCCCAGTGTGGCAGCAGTGTGTAGTGGCTGGGCTCATTTGGCATCTCTGACAAGTTTTCAGAGGATCCACGATCGTTTCAAGCTTCCTTTTCAATGTGTACACTACATTTCTTGTCACAACCTGTGCGCTTTTCATTCAATATGACAAAAGCATCCTTCATTTTCTCCTACATAACAAAAGCGGCCATGATGTGGGCACCCCAATCACACTGAACAACAGTCCATGGTGCTCATATTACAAATCTTTTACAGCACAATTCTCTCAATGTGAAGGCTGCGTGGACAGATGAAACTACAGCTCAGGGAAGAACTGAAAGATGCTCTTTCGCTTATAATTATTTGCATTATTACAACTAATGCATTGGTAGGTCTCACACTACAGATTGATAGTGAACATTAAACTATGAGGCAGAACAGCAATGGCTTCCAAGACGATAAGTCCCTCCTCCGGTTTTAGAACGCCCAATCTGGAACCATCTAGAAGGCCTCAGCAGCTGCAGAAAATGCGAGGCATAGGAAGTGAGGGTTATGCATTCACTGTTGACAAAGTGGGCATTTCATTCACAATTGTCTTCATTTAGAGGCAAAGGTGTCTGCTCACCCCTGAAGGGCAGAGCTTGGACGAGTGAAGACCAACCTCAGACTTTCTTCCAATTCCTGAGCTCTCTATCTCCTGAAAATTGTAATGTCTTGTCTAGATAGACAGGCATCTTTAGTAGCATTATTTGACTCAGGGACCACGAGTCACTGTATTGATTCATCGTTTATTATCAAGAATAAACGTCCTTAGCCAGAGCAAAAACATGTAGAACCGATTCGAACCATACATGAAACCCCTCTTTTATCGGGAAACGTATGCCATGAGACCCAGGAAATCAAGACAGCTATAGATACAGGACATGTAGAAGACTCGAGTGGTTATGTAGAGTTTGTTGAATGTGCGATATCCAGTAATCCCCAAATTCCCTATGTAGAGTGCTTTCATGAGTATAGACTATAAATAGGGCAGAAAGGACATTCAGTGATCTTTTGCTGTGTCCTGCATCTGGTAAACTCTAAATAACTCCCTTAGAATCTTACCTCATTGATCTACCTAAGGTTCCAGTCATTCTGGGTACCCATGGTTTAGGTTGCATGACCCTCACATTGGCTGCTTCACAATCATATTACTCTGCATTCATCCTATTGTCAGCAACTTTGCTTTCTCTGAATAGTCAGGCAGACTCGTATTTGCTGTGTTAACAAGAAAAAGAGGAGATAGCATGTCCTAAGTAATATGATTCCTTTGGTGATATTTTCAGTCGGAAGGAAGTGGATTATCTTCCTATACATTATGAATAGGATTGCTCCATTGAATTACCTCCAGTGGCCAAGATACCGCCAGCCACAGCCCGTGCAGGTAAGAGCAGTGGGGACAGGTTGGGGAGGGGGATTCGAGAGATGACCACGAGGGAAAATTAAATAAGTAATTATTCTTCCCTTGTGGTCGTCTGTCAGAATCCCACCCACCCGGCCCCAAGGATTTACCTGCACAGGCCGTGGCTGGATACTGAATGTCCTTCCTGATGCAGCAGAGCGGGTAGGTGAGCTGGACTGCTCTGAGCGGGAGCAGCGACACTACGTTGAGTGTCCATATACTCCGCTGCGGTCTGATGAAGCAGCACTTGAATCCTTAAGAGGTTGGCTGCTTTTCTCCGGGGCAACGTCCTACCGAGAGAAGAAGTGGTATGTAGAACCACACCACACACTGTAGATAGTTTTCATTTAGTCACTAGGTCCTGAGGAATCGCCAACTGATCTATTAGAGACATTTTATAGGCGAGAAACATGTTGACCACTAAGGGGTAGAGCGTAATTTGTCAGATTAAAACAAAATAGTCGCCCTCCTTCTTTTTACTTTTTATTCAGGTTGTGACCTCTCCAGAATAAAAATAATTATAGAGGATTCCCTTACCTGTTTTAACCCACACACCACATCTACATCTTACCAGGCCCCTCACACCCACGGCACCTATACGGCAAGGAACAAAAGATCTCCGATAAAGAGCCCCTTTATGGGTGCCCGTCGAGCATTGCAGCGCCGGCTCGACGAGGAGCAGACCCATATGATGAAGCATGACACCTAGCTTGCTGGGTGTGTGAGGGTCCTAGTTCCGAAAGGAGGTATTCCCCACCTCCCCACCACTCTGAGTACTAACCAGGTGGCCAACTTGGCACCCAGGAACACCGTACCTCTTTTGTCTTCTGGATACTGAATGGACATATATGCACTCATCATCAAGGAAGACATCATACTGCAAACCTGTCAGAATGAGGATCGGAAAAAGGGGTTTAGTAGACACGTAGTATTCCCTGGGGGGATACAATATTTACCATACCAAAACAATAAGGTGGCCATCATTTTTGCATGGATTACAGATAGTTAAATGTCATAAACATCAAGAAAAGATACCCTTTACTTCTCATTCCAATGTTGTGTGATGAGCTGAAATCAGATAAGCATTCTTCCTTTGTTCACATACATGCATAAAATGAGTAGAAAATGGCCACCTGTGCCAGGCATGGCTGCTTCAAGTATTTAGTAATGCTGCTTGGCTTATGCAACATGCCAGCAGCATTTCATTATCTCAGTAGTGATGTCTTTTGAGACTTCTTAGATATATGAATGTAATTATATATTATATGATTTACACATATTCTCTCATTCTTTGGAGGAACATCCACAACATATGTATGAGGTATTATGGCTGCAACATCACTTCCTATATGTAGAACTCGAGAAATGTGAGTTAGACGTCACTTGTGAATCTTTTCTAGACTTCTGAGTAGAATGTATGTCAAGAAAGCATCAGCAGTGCTTTAATGTCTGTTACAAACATATATTTTTTCAAACTTCTATAGACAATTGATTCCAGAATGTTCCCATATATTTGCTTCCATTTTGATGTGATCCCACAAGGATGCATTTTTTGTGTGGGCCAGAGCCCAACAAGAAGTGTTTACACTCTCAAAAAGACATTCATTATAGCACACATCAAGTGTCACTCGGACCAAGTGATATCGTTCATCATGGAAACAGATGCTTTGATCTCAGCCATCGAAAATGTACCATTCCAGAAGGGACAGAGAATCCATACCCAGTTTACTATTTTTCCAGGACACTCAGCTCTGCAGGAAGACACTATTTCAGTTATGGCAGGATGTTTGACATGAAAGCCCTAGGGTGGTCTTCCCCCCTACTTTTTGCCTTCCTCCTCCACGCCCTTTTTCTGACCTCGTTTTAGCTGGTATTGGGACTCTAGTCTTCGCACTTTGCTACTGCTAACCAGTGCTAATGTGCTTGTACTCTCTCCCCTAGACATGGTAATATTGGTTCATCCCCAGGTGGTATATTTGATTTACTCATAAGTTCCTAATAAAGTGCACTATATGTGACCAGGGTTTGTAAATTAAATGTTACCAGCGGGCCTGCAGCACTGATTGTCAGCCCACTTAAGTAGCCCACTAACCATGGCTCAGGCCTGCCACTGCAGAGCATGTGTGTGCAGTTTACACTGCCATGTTGACCTGGCACAATAAACCTTTTGCCATCCCCAAACCTTTCTTTTTATACATGTACGTCACCCCTAAAGTAGGCCCTGGATAACCCAGAGAGAAGGGTGCAATGTATCTAAAAGGCAGGCCATGTACTTTTAAGTTTGACATGTCCTGGTAGTGAAATACCTTTGTATTCATTTTCACTACTGCAAGGCCTATATCTCACTCTGGATAACATTGGGATTATCTTAATACAATTTATAAGCTTAATTTACAAATGTGAAAATATAACTGATTAAGGTTTGGTGTCTCTGGAATCACAATGTAAAATTCAAACTTTTGGTATAGTCTGATTTTTTATTGCAATTGTGAAAATGGCACTTTTAGAAAGTTGGCATTTTCATAATTTAGCCATTTGGTGCCTGCTGCCTGTCTCTGATCACATGTCTAGGTTGGGTGGCAGCTGAGCTTGGTGTAACCACCCTAGACAGCCACACACAATGGGAGCTTAGGAGTGACTTGATGGGTCATCCTGACAGGATGGAAGAGAGGAGCTGGACCCAGCCTCACTTACACCTGAATAGGCTGTGTCCTGCACCCCACACAAAGGGCTGCATATGCCCATGTAGTAAGTCTGCAGCCAGGGAAGAAAAAGAAGAACCTCTGTGCACTTCAAAGGCTTATCTGTGAAGTCTCCTCCACTTCAAAGGCACCACTGGGTACATTTAGTGGACCTCAGACACCACCACTTCAGTACACTTTTGGAGCTGTGGATTCTTTTCCAGAAAGAAGGACTGCTGTGCTGCTGAAGGACTGCCACTCTGCTGGCCTTCTACTTTGCTGGGCTCCTACTTTGCTTTGCTGACCGACTGGCCTGCTGCCCCCCTGCCTGGGTGAGAAAGACTGGACTTGCATCACTTGACACCAGAAACCAGGGTGACACCAAGGGCTCGTTGGCTGGCCTCCTGATATGAAGTCTCAGGGACATGAAAGACTGCCAACACCTGCACTTGAACTCTGCCATCTGTGAGTCTACCTTACCAAGTGGTGCTACTCCAGTCCTGGACCCTTGTAAATGGGCCTAAGGTGCTTGCAGTGGAACTGATGCATCTTCTCTGCTGACTGACGCAACCCAGAGCAGAACCCACACATCTCCTCCGCTGAGCGGCGCATCCCCCAGCAGAACTGATGCATTGCAGCTGTTGCGTGGATTGGGCCCATCACAGAAGACACGCATTGCTGTTGTCTCCTGCATCTCGGACTGACTTATTGCCTTCGGAACAGCCACTGCGCAATGCTTTTCCTGGCACAAGTTCCTTGCATCCCTCATCGATTGCAGCCTCAAAGACCATGAAAGTCTGCATTGCAGCTTCACCGTTTATCGGAATTAAAGCATTGCCTCTGCTTTGCCTTGTATCCTCGACAACAAACATCATATCGCAAGCCCCGTTGACAGGAACCTTGACATTGACGCATCAGGACCTCGCACCACAGCCTCATTGCATCTCAGAACCTACACATCACCTCTGCTGATCAATGCATCTTCAACGTGGAACAGCAACCAGGATTTAAGGTACTTTGTTTAGCGGGCCTAACTGGGTGCCTGTACCTGGCCCGAACTCCATTGCGGTAGGCCTGCACATTTTACTTTGTCCCGTTCCGGGGTGAACAGATATCCACAATAGCGCTTTTTGCTTCTTGGCACTATTTTACTTAAAAACTTTGAAGTTCAATATCTCCAGTTTCACTATTTGGATTTTTGCATTGTTGGTCTTGTTTTATTTATTAAAATCAGAGTAATGTTTCTAATTTGGTGTGGAATATGTTTGTGTGGTGTTGTCACTGATTTACTGTTAGCAGTGTTGCACAAATACTTTACACAGACCCTCTAAAGTTTAGGCTGACTGCTTTGTGCCAAGCTACCGGAGTGTGAACACAGGTTAATTTGGGGTTTTCATCCCCTCTTACCTTGACCACAATTGTGGTTGCTGCTTGACCAAGGTTCATACCCAGTCAATTAACAAGCCAATTTCTAACACAGGAATTGCCGTACAATTAAGGATACCTTCATATACTGGAACCACCATTTGGGAAGCTGAAAACATCATCAAAATATGGATTGTCCATATGAATCTAGGATTTTTAAAGCGTATGAAATGTGGCAATCCCAGATATTCCAGATGATGCTATTCTTTATCAAATTTAAATATAAAATCACAGAATGACCTGGAACATGCCATGGAAAAGTTGATCCCTGGCCTAGGCAGTACACTGAAGGGAAGCAAACCACTTATCATCTCCTTATTCTTGACAAATAATAGGCTGGTGCTTCACTGTTACAATCTTTTATCACTAGGTTAAATGAAGCCTATCAGCAAGAATATATGGCTGCATGGATGTTGGAGAACTCACAAATTCAGAATAAGACCAGCTAGTTGGACCTTCATGATGATAAATTATGCATCCTTCACATGACCTTCCAACAAGAAGTACTTATCTATTGTCATGAAGCCTCAGTGGTCATCCTAGTGAAAAGAAGAACTTAAGTCCTTTTGGCAAGAAAGTTTTGGTGCCATTTTCAATAAAAGGCAACCAACAAAGATGCTAGATCAATTGATTTGCACACTCAAATGAAAACAGATCATCAAAAACCAGCATGGCATTTACACCTTGTACCTAAATCAAGTCACCCGTGAGTGCTAAAGTCTATGAGTTTGACAGATCTACCCTTTCTTTTGATTGCATCATATTGCTCATTTTTATTGACAATTTTCCGAAAGTTGCTTTTTCATTTCTTTAGAAAACATCCCTCAGCAGCTGAATTTACGTGTGTGTGTTTTCAGGGATATGGTGAAGCTTCATGACCTTCCTGGAGTGATTAAAACTGATTGAGAACCACAGCTAGGATCCTGATTTTGAAATGTAACGTTTGCAGAATCTTTGAACTTTGGCATTCAAACCCATAAGCTGCAATCCACTGATCGATGGACAAAATGAGAGGCTCAATGAGGTAGCTGAACAATACTTGGGGTGTTTTGCAGAGAACTTCCAAGCAGATGGGATATAGTGGATTGGGGATAGTGAAAAGTAAAGTGGATTCCTTTTTCCCAAATGTTCTTATAATAACTCCCTTCACTCTTCTTCGGGATCCCTCAGTTTTTCTGTAGCTGTGAGTTCCACCAGTAAACCCTTTCTTAGATAGTTTTCAAGGCATCTGTACCTTCAGTTTCCACTTTACACTCCACTCTGTCTACAGGACATTGAGAAGCAATTTGGCACCTCCCACAGGCAAACTCAGATTTCAAATGATATGCAGATTGGGAACCAATGCATGATTGTTAACCTAAGACCTTGCTCTTCCTGATACACAACTTTTTATAGTTTTATATGCATTTTGTGACTCACTTGTTGGTTCTTTGAAAGTTTTGGCCAGATGCTGTTAAGATATGATTACCTGTTTCAGAGCACATACATCACATTTTAAAGTCTCTAGAGTGAAGAGGGCTGGAACATGCTCATATGCCCCTTCACCTCCTGTCATGATTAATTTGAATCTGGAATTTGTTGACTCTTGTTTACACATTGTTCTCTCCAGTATCTAGTTGCTTGGAAAAGATACAATAACTCCAAGCATTCTTAGTAATGTACTGCTTTTGTGCATGTTCTACATTGGTGGACTATTTTTATTGCCAATTTCCTGCTAAACTGGGCCCCTCCTCTGATAAACTGATGGTACACGTAGGGGTTGAGGCTGTCAAGATCAGGGCTACATTATAGAGCATGTTGAGCGGGGAGGGTGACATGAGATGCAGATAAAGTAGGCAAAAAAGGAGTGCATCAGGATATTTACATTGGGAATCCCTATTATACACCCACATCAGGCAGGCAGGTACAAGGTGGAAGAAAACTAGCTTCTATGGAAGTGTTTGTAAAGAGGATTATGGAAGCTAAGAGCAAGGACACAGTGGCAGTTGCTTCCACTTTTGGTCTGCATCACTCCAATTCCGGTTGACACTGGGCAGCAGCATAAGAAGGCTAGTCACAGGTAGTATGGCACCTAGTAACTTGGAATCTTGCATGGGATTTGCTACTTTCATGAGCAGTTTGCACTGGGCCATCCTCCCACATTTTTGTTATTTTTTTCCCTTCTGCTTCTTTGGGTATTCCTCTGGAAGGTTTCTATCTACTTGGCTTTTGTATATTCTGATAACGTTTCTAAATTCTGAAGTATGTGCTCTCCTCACTCTCTTGAATGTTTCTGTGTGGATCCTACATAGTCTTTCTACTGTCTGCTCTTGTTGGAATCAGTACATCAGTCATCTTAAGTTATCAGTGTATTCGTCAACTCCCACTGGTAAGAGAAAGTTTTAATATTCCATGTGTACTTATGTTGACACTTCACATTATCAGTCTGAAGCATATTATTACCATTTAGAGCCCTATGATTATTAATTGTATTCCATTTGAACTGGCCAAACAGACAGCGAACCAATGGTTTGACTTTGTTGTCTTGCCTCCCTTCTCCCATTTCCCTGAAGATTCTAGACTTATAACTGTGACATTCAGGACATAAGCAAAAATTCTTTAGGGATGTGATTGGATTGTGCCTAGTCACTTACATTGCTTCCCTGACAGGTTCAGAGTTGATGTAAAACTTATTTTTAGGTTCTTATTGCTGTGTGGTTACAAAGAGGAACATTTACTATTAATTAACACAATGTGGCATGGCTAGGGAAGTTTCTGTACTGTGCTATGTTGGGTGAAAGGGAGCGAACAGAAATGTTCCATATTTACAAAGATATGGAGCATTTCTGCTCTCTCCTTGCGCTGACACACAGTGTGCTGCCTAGAGCCAATGAAGGCAACCTTCGGTGGCGGCCTGTGCAGGTAAGAGTGGTAGGGTGGTGGGGGTTCGAAAAGAAGACCACGAGGGAAAATTAAATAAATAATTAATTTTCCCTAGTCGTCTGTCAAAATCCCCCCCCACCCGGCACCACCGCTCCACTACTCTTACCTGCACAGGCCGCGGCTGGCAACCTTACACTGTGATGCAAGTGTACTTGCTTTACGGACAGGATTGCTTTTGTGCAGGAAGGGATACCTTCCTACACAACAACAATAATTAAAGGCATATTCCTCTTTCCATGTGCTCTGCAGAATGGAAATAGAAACTTACCAGGAGAAATGCTGATCTTTCTCTTTATTATGCCTCTGTCAGGTAGGCACCCCATTTTCACAAAAACCCAGATTTATATGACTTTGCAAATCTGGGTTTGTGTCAAAATGTATAAGTGAATACATGGTAACACCAATGCTCCACCCATGTAAGGCCTACCCGTCGCAAAATAATGCAAGGTAGTGCTATGCACTGTGTTGCGTTACTTTGTATTTACTAAAACCACAAAGTGGCTTTGTGTGGCTTGTAAATGCCCCAATTTTTATTTACATCTGGGCTGCTCAACTATGGCAGAAAATCATAGTAACTCTGGCCCATATAGTATAGAATTGTGCATACCCATACCTGCCAACCTATAAACAAATTTCACCATGTGAGGAGGATGTGTGCCTTTAAGGCGCAGGTCCTTATGCCAAGAGCTACCTGAGAGGCACTCTGCCATCCACCAATGCACCCACCCCCTCCCAAAAAAATAACAAAGGGTCTCTGAAGTTGTCGCTGTTGCCCTTGGGTATTGTCGCACCCTTTAATGGATATCATCTGCTTGCAGCCTCCAAGGACAAGCTGGAAAGCCACTCTGTGCAAAGTTTTCCAGCTTGTCTTCCCTCCCACCATGTGATTTGTGCTCCCCATCGGATAACTGTGTGAAGGGAGCCGAAATCGTTTGACACACTGTGGCACTGTGTGAGTTGGCAGGACTGCATACCTCACTACCCAGAATGCTCCTATGTCACCTGTGATGAGCTTGTTATGTTTAGAATGGGAGAGTAAGTTGACTGTAGGCTCCTCCACTGATGGCTGCACTAGGCAGCTCCTTAAATAGACCTATGCAAACTACTTCACACAGCCTTGGTGAGTCTGTTCTATTAACAGTAGGGCAGGCCACTTACAATTTTGAAATTCTTCTCTTTACTTCCCCTTCTCACATATAATGTTGTATTATGGTCAATATATGTTTCTCTCATCTGAAATAACCTAAATTATTTTTGATGTTCTGAGGGAACTGGATGTTTCTTTTAGGTTGACATAGTGGCTGACAGATTCTGAAAGTGACAGGTTAACAGTTTATTGAAAGAAAATTGTAATGTGGGTTCTCTTTTTTATCAAAATGTTGGTGAATAAACATTTACCAGTTTAACGGTTAACATTGGATAAATATTTGTTGCAATGTTCTTTAACTGTAAAGGACAACTTGCTGCCAGTGTAATTGCCCAGGTATTGTATTTTTATAATGAAAGATATTTAACATCAACAAAATGTATCTGTAGGACATAGCATGGAAGATATGGGATTAACTCCACAGTTCACAATCAATCACTTTCCATCACAAAACCTTGGTGTCAAGGATTGGCAGGGCAACAGGAAACAATGGCCTCACCACACACATTCTATGAGCTCTCCACTGGCATCCCATTGTGGAAATAATCAAGGTCAAACTCTACTGCCTAGCTTATAAGATCATTCACAGTGTCATTCCATAATTGGCAGATCTCCTTATCTTCTCAGGTAGCTTGAGAGAACTCAGGATTCAGAACCCCCACCATATCAAAATTCACAAAATCAGAACCTCCTCTGCACTAAAGCAATCCTTCTCCAGGGCTGCACAGACAACTCGGAATTCCTTGCCTCTGGAATTAATTACCTGTCACTCATCACCTTCAGGAAGTATCTCAGAACATGCCTCTTTCTATAGTTACTAAATTACTTTTTAAAGTAATGTGCCCTGAGGGGCTACCTTACCCCAGGGATTGATAACCTGAAAAGTAATATGAATTGTGCTTTAAATGAATATATAGAAGTGCAAGTACTCATTATTTAGAGTACTTGTTTGCTTCTGAGAAGTGCTGGTACTCCCCCATTAAATGTATTGTAGGAGTGCTACGAAGTGAAGGTTGTCTCCGTCTCAAATTAAAGAAGTGCAGGAATGCAGTACCCAACAGTGCAAAGCACTGAATCTAAAAAAAACACACAATTCACCCGTTTTCTACGTCACTCCTAGCCAGATGCACTGTTACACAGAAATCACAATGAACAAGCACCACAGCTCTCCCTGTCTCCCTGCTTTCCTCTTCCTACTCAGCCACCTTTCGTTTATGGGCGAATGTTTGATGTAAGTAGAAAGAGAGCAAATGCAACTTGCAAAAGAGTGAGATGTTTGAAAGACTGGTTGAAAAAAGGAGTAATAAATGGGGTGTTATATAATTCATCCTTTATGAAGTTTAAATATACTGAACAAACCCAAATGTATTAGATTTGCCTTAACTCCCCAAGCCGCAATAAAAAGACAAACCTTTAAAAAGCCTGTGTGTTCCTTACATTGGGGGAGCTGTCATACGAAAACCTATGTCATGACAATTGTAGGAAAAGAAAACTAATAATTTGGGTGCAAACAGATATAAAATAGACACAGAACAAATGATATTGAATCTCAGGAACAGTGACACTGGATATGTTTTGAGCACGGTTTGCATCAGCAATGTGGACAGTCCCAAGGGGAAGGTATGAAATCATTCATATTTATAAACATGGTGAAAATCAGGAGCTTGTGACTAAAAGCATTACAGAAGTCAAGTGCTTAATTTGAGCCAGTGTTTGCTGTGAGATAAAGAGTCAGGGAGTGTCTCGTGGATTAAATAGGCATGAGGTGGATACCAGATTCCAAAGCCTTGGTACGTGACACTCCGTCATGTAATAGTGCCAGCCATGAGAGCTTTGGGCACTGGCACTCATTCTTTTGCAAGTTAGGCACTGCAGAAGCCCAAATTTCCATGTCTGTGACCACCCTACTGTAACACACGCAAAACTCATAGGGGTTTATTTACAAGCCCCTTGCGCCACCGGTGCGTCACTTTTTGTGATGCATCGGCAGCGCATTTTACTGCCCCATATTTACAAGGAAAGAAAAAGCCACCCTGCATGACTTTTCCTGTACTTGTAAATACGGCCCCTTTACATGCAGCACTTTGCATGAAAGGGCCGTTCCATGGGTGTTGCTGTGGGTGGTCCCACGCAACACCTCTCGAACCGGACACATTTCCAGATTTACGAGAAATCGTAAACCTGGAAATGCGTCTGAATGCTACGCCTCCCAGGGGAGGGAGTAGGGAGGCGCAGCGAGGAGAAATGTATTCATTTCTCCTCGTTTTTTCCTCTTTCTATGCATGCTGCATTCTGCAGCACACATAGAATGAGGAAATCACCTCTGGTGATTGTTTATGTAGAGGAAGGTGTCCCTACTCCGCGAAATGACAAAAAAACTCAGCGGAGTTTCGCAAACTGTGGAGTGCGGCGCGAACTGCTGTTCGCTCTGATCTTCCTGCCGCTCGAAAAGAAATTCGACCCAAGCTGCAAATCGCGCTTGCCAACTTACCGTTGGTGAGCGGGGAATAAATCTGCTGCACTACGCAGAGCAGAGTTTTCTGCACTCGGCGAGCTCCGCGGAGTGTGGAGTGCAGAAAACTCAGCAAACTCCACGAATGGAGCGAAGTTCACCACCCAGGCCTACTTTGAAGCTGCAATATGCTGCAATATGCTGCCAATAGAGCCTGCTTCTTCAAAACAACATCTGTGTAAAGGAGAATTTAGCATCCCTGTTAGCATCTTTCAAGAAGACAGAGAGTCCCGATACGTTCTTTTAAAACAATGCAGGCTTGTGTCTGTGAGCAGGTGAAGGTCACTGTCGGCCCACATCAACTTCCACTTCCTCCTGAGTCTAACTATGGCAGAAAAAAGGCCTGGGGATAAAAATAAAAGTGCCACCCATTAGTGAATTAGAAAGGTAATGAAGTGGCCCATGTAAGCTAATCGGAACGGGTTTGAACACGCAAGGGCACGCTATATAAGTGGTTTGCAAGTTATGTAAAACTGCATGGAAATGAGCTTGCTGCATGCAGTGATTGTTTTAATATGAGGGAAATCCACTTAAAAATCAGCCCAGCATTCGATTAAACAGGCCTACAAACAGCCAGAAAATAGGCCCACAGACTGTCTTATCAGTGCAGCACCTTGGGCACTGCCTGATTGCCCTATAGGCCAGTCCTACCACCCTGATTCCTTTTCCAAGACTCTGTTTATGCAGGACTAGGTGGTCAGCAATCTGAAATATCGAACCCTCGCCTCATCAGTCCCTGCCTCTTTCTGTAGCAGAAGAGGAAGAAGTCTAGTCAAGTCAAGTAAAACTTTATTTGCTCATAAGGCCATTAAAGATGCACAGCACAAAAACCCTTACAAAAAATATGTTAAAATAAACTGGAGAGACAATTTAAAAGGAAGAAGTCAGGCTAGTAGAGCCTGAATGGATAGTGGCCCTGAAATTGATAGCTCATGTGAAGAGGAAGTTGGCTGGCCTGACAACACTAACAAGACACCTACAAATTTGAACATGTAAGATTGGCATTGTAACATAATTGCTGAAGTACAGAATGTAAACCTCAGCTAATATTTTTAAGGATTCAAATTTCTTTTTAGTGAAAAAAAAGTTAAAGAAAGACAAGTTTGTGACTGTTGTACAGAAAGGGAGAAAGCAATCCTGACAATATGGCCCAGGGAGTCATCGATGTCCCCTGTGTAATTACCATTACATGCAAACATCCATATCAATGACAATACCATGTGACCATCTCTTTGGGTAAGGGGTCGTAAGGCCCCCAGCCATATTTATTATTTACACACACAAAATATTTTTGTCATCAAAAATTTGCACAGTAACCACATTCTTTACATCTTGTTTACAAGTGATACCTAGTCTTAACAGAGACTCTAGTACATGGAAATCACCTTAGCATAATTAATCTCTACCTGTGCAAACAACAAAAAACATAACCATTCTGAGTGAGGACATGAGTGGCTCTGTGACCCTTCCTCTTACACCTCCCCTGTCCAAAGGATTGGTCCCTCGGTATAGGAGGGTCCTACCTTCCCTCTCCTATAATGGGAGCTTTTCCACCTCGGGAGCGCTTGTACAGCGGGCCCGGCTGCCCTTAGCATGCCTACCGAGGGCACCCCCAACACCTGTGCTCCTAAGTGGTTTGAGGTGCCAATCTTGCTTTCAAAAAATGCTTTGGTTTAAAGTGCCTTATGAAGCACAATCAGTTTGAAAAGGCTTGTTTGAGAAACTAACCTTTCCCTATCAGCAGGGAGAGGAGAGGACAGCACTAAATATTGGCACTATTTCTGCTGACTAGACTTTAGAGAACAGAAAATAAGGGACTCTGTGTGATTTAGAGTGTGCCCACTGCACTGATATATGGTGTTGGATATTTTTTCCTCCTCATTTAGAAGACTCTCAAACTACTCTCTGGCTTCTATTATCTTGTCACTCTTTGGCTACCGTGGACTCTGGGTGCTGTTTAGGTTACTTGAGTGTTTTTTAGCTTTGCCCTTTCAGTCTTCTCACCAATTATTCCTTTCCTTTCTCTTGTCACCTGTCTGTTGTTTTAAATATTTTCAAAAATACAATATAATATTTAACGCCCACAGCAAAAGTATTGAGTAGAGAGTATAGTTATTAGGTATCATTAATTTAAATCATATTTTCAAACTTAGAATGCTTTTTACTGTTACATTCTTTGATTAATCGGAGTAGGCCATAACTCTCATAGAGAAAATGTATCAAGTATGTGGCAGGTAGCATAGAAACTTTATTAACGGTTTGATAATGCCAGCATTGTCCCAAAAATGACCTTGTCAGACTTATTTTTACTGAATTTCATAGCTAGCAGTTGTTGCAATGCAGTGACCTTTTTGGAGTTTTTTTTACAAAGCAGCTCCTGAGGCAATTCGTTGCAGTTGCCTCAAATCATCTGACAGGCCATGGTGCTAACATCGTACATTTGTCAGAAAAGCTGAATTCATGTATGAAAATGTTCTACATAATATGAAGGGCCTGATTCACAAAGGTAATGTATACTTTTGAGCAAGTTTACATTTTTCAGTAATGCAAGGAAATGTCTTACTTGAATGATCACTCCCAAACTTTTTGACAGATGCTAGTGGTTTTTCAACTCGAGAGGTTCATGAGACCTGCCAATAAGGCCTTAGTGTCAGCTCACTAATTCTTAAAAAGTGTGGGGCATATTATCAAGCCATTTATCGCCGCGTTAGCGGCACTTTCGTGCCCCTAACGCTTTTTTTTTTAACGCCCTATTACCAAGCTGTTAGCGACAGCTTTCCGGCGATAGCAGCCGGTTTTCCTATCGCCTTGCACGCCAGCGATTGTTATCGCTAATGACATGCAAAGTAGGCGTTCCCTCTCAAAATTTCTCGAAACATGTCGCTAACACCACATCGCACTATTAGCAATGATGGCCCGGACCCGCGAAGCGATAAAAAAAGTCGCGCTAAGGCCCCTTAGCTGCAGGAACCTAAGACCAGAAAAAAGCTGGTCTAAAAATGGTGATAAAAGGAGGTATATAAGGGAGACTAGCTCAGAGACCCATTTGAAGATCCACTGACGCCATGGAGGTACAAATCATTCAGCTTGGAGCCCCACGAAGGCAACAACCACCACCGCCACTGCCACCTCCCCCAGGACCACCACCGAGGCAGCGCCAAAGAAGACAGCGGGCCCTGCGCAGACGTCTCTGCCTTGCAGACCTAATGCCAGAGGATGTCATTGCCCACTACAGGCTCAAAAGGACATCCATTCAACACATCCTGAACCTGATAGCCCACAGGCTGACAGCACCAACACAGCGGAGAACCAACATCCCTCCGCAGACAATGCTGCTGGCTGTGCTGTACATGTTGGTCTCTGGGACCTTTCAACCAACAACGGCCAGAGTCGGCGGAGTTTCACAGGCAGCCTTTTCAATCTTCCTCCCGACTGTCTTGGATGGCATACTCAGCCTGATACCCCAGCACCTTCACTTCCCCAACACTGTGCAGGAACAGATTGAGACCAAGCAAGGCTTTCACGTCATAGCCAGATTCCCGCAGGTGTTGGGGGCAATTGACCGCACACATGTCCTTATTGTGCCCCCTGCGGACAGTGCACACATATACCGCAACAGAAAGCACACCCATTCTATGAATGTGCAGGCAATAGTGGACCACCGGGGACTGTTCACCAATGTCATAGCCAAGTTTCCAGGGAGTGTGCATGATTCCTACATCTTCCGACAGTCCATCATCAACCAGCGCTTCCAGGATGGCTCATACGGAAATGCAGTTCTTGTTGGTAAGTACTAACTTAACACACCACACGCCTCAACTCCACATACATGCAACTCACAATTGTGAGAATGTACATGTTACAATATCAAATACAATATGGCAATCAACATGCCCACTTAGCAGACCCAACAACACAAGGCACTGTGGTAACTGTGGCTAGCTATGTAGACAAACCATCCCCAAAGGCTTAGCCCCTCCACCACTCATTAGCAAATGTGGGGAAAGGTGGGAACCAAGTATGTGCGTCGGAGGGACTAGATCCATAAGGAAAGTATGTACACAAGGCCCAGTGTGTCGGTGTTGTGCTGGACAGTCGGGACTAAGCTGAGCGCAGACATGCCCATGTGGGCATATAGTGTGTTTCCGTAGACCAGCCTGATGGCAATGACTGTGTGGGTGACTGTCTTACCTGACAATGGGGGGATCCATTGGAAGGTTGCATGGAGGATGCAGAGGCAGTTGAAGCAGCTGCAGGCCACTGCATAGACCTGTTGGTTCATGGAGAGGGAGGAGTCAAATACAGGTCCTAGGTACCTAGAGTTGGAGAGGGCTGCCGAAGGCGTTGGCCCACCAGGTGATGCCACATGCTGATTATTTTGTTACGAGGATGTGGACTCATGTCTCCTCTGCGTATAGCACGCCCCAGCTGTTGATCATCCATGTTGCAACTCACAGCAATCCTTCCTGGAAGCCCAGTTTGGTGTATGGGCGTATTGTTGATGGAGAATATGAGCTTTGTGTCCTTATAGGTGGTGATGTTTAATGGTATCCTCAATCTTGCACCAGTTCCTCTCCATGTGTCAGCAGATGCATCTGCCAACTTTGAGGTTGTTGGTGACCGAGGTGGTATTTATTGCACGCTGTATGTTGCAGTTGCATAGTGGGACAAGTGTGTATGCGCAGTTGGAGATACATGTCTATAAAATGCGGTCTAGCGCCATTGGTGACGACTGCAGCGTTGTTGGTGTTGCTGTTGATGGTGGTGTGTAGCATCTCCTCTGTGACTGAGCTCCACTAACTGTGTGTGGGTCCGCATGTGGTCTAGGGTGGCTTGGGGTTCACCGACAAGGAAGTGTATCCGTTTGTGGTCACTACATGTGCGTTCAGTGGGGTTGATGAACTGGACGAAGTCTACACATGCAAAGAAGGTGCCAAAGGTGTGCCCTGCCTTGTGGCTCAGTGTGGTGAAGATCTGGGACAGTCTGATGCCAGCAAACATTTCCCAGAGTGAAATGGATTTTGAGTAGTCGTGGTATGTGAGTTGGAGGCTATGCTCAGGAATGAGTACGTAGTCTAGGGAGTGGACGGCGTGGCGTCTGATGATGTTGATGGTGTGGGTGAAGCGTTCCTGCCCTCAGTGGGCCCTGCAGGCGAGGAGGCTGCTGACTGTTGCTTTGTGGCAGCTCTGGACATGAAACAGCATGTGTTGTGCGGTGGGGCAGGTCTGGCGGCAGCATCAGAACTGAACGTGATCCGTGTCTGGTGTGGCCTATTGCCAGTTAAACGTTCTCATGGGATTGACTGCGAGGAGGGCGGATGAGTGCCATCGCTGGAAGGTAGGAGAGCCAGTGTGCCTGTTGGTGTGTGTGTTAGGCCTGCGGACATGCGCAGATGGCCTTATCATTGTTGCACAGTAGGAGTGCCAGTGATGCAACCGCGCAGCGCACACAATCAAATTGGCTCGGGGGAGGGAGGATCAACTGTGAGGCAACGTAATTAGCATTGATGCTGGTAATCAGTCTGAAGCGACACATGGCTAACATGAAATCCAATATAGCACAAATCACACACCACAAAACTATCACTAACAACACAACCTGCATAACCAATAATGGACACATCTCTCCATCACATGTTACAGGTGATCAAGGATATGCACTCTGACCATGGATGATGACACCCCTCCGAAACCCCACCACCCAGGCCCAGAGGCAGTATAATGCGGCCCACAGACGCTCCCGGTCCATTGTGGAGCGCACATTTGGCGTGCTAAAGTCATGTTTCCGTAGCCTGGACATCACAGGTGGCAGACTGCTGTACAGCCCCGAAATGGTCAACAAAATCATCATAGCATGTTGTGTATTGCACAATATATGTGTGCGCACCAATGCTCCATGGATCCAAGTGCCTGCTGCACCGGACGATGACCAGGATGATGATGAAGATGAGGCAGGTGGAGCACACCCCACAGTAAATGCAGCAGGAACTGCCTGAAGGAACCGAATAATAAACAATTTCTTCAACTGAGCACGTCACATTGTGACAGTCCCCATCAAATGTATATCAGTGCAAAATGACCTCAATCACGGTTTGTGCCAATAAAAAAACTCTCCTCCATAAGTACATCACTCTGAAAAGTGTACGTTGCACGATAAGTGCAAAGAAAATCACAATACTCAATTCATGGTGGGAATGTCTCCTCAGTACAGAGATGCTTTTCAGTGTGTCAAATGTGCAAAAGTAGAGTTTTTTCATGGTGTAAATTGTGCTACCAAAATCAAATATTTTGCGTGTCCTTTTGTGTAATTCATTAAATATAGGTTGTCCTCTGTGAAAAAATCTCAATTGTAGGGTGTCGTTTGGGGTCAATAATTTATTTGAGTGTGTACGTTGTGTTAAATAATTAACTTTAGGGTTGTGAAATGGGGGAAAAGATTAAACTTGGGCGTGCAATGGGGTAAAAGATGAAAAATGGGTGTGCAATGGGGCAAAAGATGAAAAATGGGCGTGCAATGGGGTAAAAGATGAAAAATGGGAGTGCAATGGGGTAAAAGATGAAAAATTGGGCGTGCAATGGGGTAAAAGATGAAAAATGGGTGTGCAATGGGGTAAAAGATGAAAAATGGGTGTGATATGGGGTAAAAGGTGAAAAATGGGCGTACCATGGGGTAAAAGATGAAAAATTGGGCGTGCAATGGGGTAGAAGATGAAAAATTGGCATGCAATGGGGTAAAAGATGAAAAATGGGCGTGCAATGGGGTAAAAGATGAAAAATGGGCGTGCAATGGGGCAAAAGATGAAAAATGGGGTAAAAATGAAAAATGGCCGTGAAATGGGGTAAAAGATGAAAAATGGTTGTGCAATGGGGTAAAAGATGAAAAATGGGTGTGCAATGGGGTAAAAGATGAAAAATGGGCGTGCAATGGGGTAAAAGATGAAAAATGGGCGTGCAATGGGGTAAAAGATGAAAAATGAGCGTGCAATGGGGTAAAAGATGAAAAATGTGTGTGCAATGGGGTAAAAGATGAAAAATGGGCATGCAATGGGGTAAAAGATGCTTTTCAATGTGTCATCTGCAATTAGCTTGGAACCTACTTCCACCTCAAGATCATAAACCTCTACGACAAGTATGTGGACCACACACTGGACGCAGCAGCTTGCCCACCCGCACTCCTGAGACACCAACCAGCCCACCATCTCCAAATGGACACCAGGCACGGATGAAGACACCGCCTCCACCATGAAAGTCATCCACTCGGGGGCCTGCACAGACCCCTGGCCCCCTCACATCTACCACAGAGCCGCATCTGCCATAGCACACGAACCACTACGCAACATCAACACCACCTTCAACACATGCACCTTCACAGACAACTGGAAGTGCGCAGAAGTCATGCCCCTGCTCAAGAAGCACACAGCTGACCCCACCGACCTCAATAACTATCGGCCCATCTCGCTCCTCACCTTCACAGCCAAACTCGCTGAGAAAACAGTCAACAAGGAACTGACAAGATTCATCAAAGAGAACGCCATCCTTGACCCGTCACAATCCGGATTCCGAAGCAACCACAGCCCTGAGACTGCCCTACTTGCCGCCACAGACGACATCAACACCCTCCTGGACCAAGGACACTACGCAGACCTCATCCTACTCGACCTTTCAGCAGCCTTCACCAATGTCTCCCACACTAGTCACCAGACTACACGACGCAGGCATCCAAGGTACAGCTTGACTGGATCGATCATTCCTCACCTTAAGAAGGCAAAGGATCAGACTGCCACACTTCATCTCCGATCCCACGACAATCACCTGCAGAGTCCCACAGGGGTCATCACTGAGCCCGAACCTCTTCAAAATCTACATGGCCCCCCTCGCAGCCATTGTCCAACAACACAGCCTCAACATCCTATCCTACGCTGATGACCCCCAGCTCATCCTCTATCCCAACAAAGACCTCACCACTGCTTAAATCAACTTCCAGAAAGGAATGCAACACGGCGCAGTCTGGATAACCAACAGCTGCCTGAAGCTCAACCCCGAGAAGACCTCGTCCTTGTAACCACCCCTTCAGCATGGGACAACACCTGGTGGCTGACGGCCCTCAGAAGACCACCTCCCCCGCAGACCATCCTAAAAACCTCCGGATCATACTCGACTCATCACTCAACATGAACCAACAGGTCAACGCCATCATCTACAGCTGCTTCAACACACTCCGCATCCTCTGCAAGTCCTTCAAATGGATCCCCCCTGAGTCAAGGAAGTCAGTCACCCACCCACTCATCATCAGCAGACTGTACTACGGAAATGCACTCTATGCCGGCATCAACAAGTCCATACTCTGCAAACTCAAGACAATACAGAACACCGCCGCCAGACTCGTCCTCATCATCCCCTGGCACAAACACATCAGCCAACACCTACGATGACTCCACCGGCTCACAGTGGAGAATATAGTCAGCTTCAACAGCCTCATCTACAAATGCCTACACAACAACGGACACAAATACCTCAATGACAGAATCAACTTCAACGTACCCAAAAGAAAACTCCAAATTACAAAACTCTCACTGGCCAAAACCCCTCGCATCCACAGAGCCAGAGCAGGCGGAAGATCCTTCTCTCACATTGCAGCCAAGACCTGGACCGAGCTACTGGCAGACATCAGACACGCCCCCTCCCTGAACACCTTCATGAAGCCCCTCAAGAGCTGGCTCTTTGGCTAACAGATCTGTGCACCCCCCCCCCAGCGCCTTGTGACCCCCACGGGTGAGTAGCACACTTACAATTCCCCTGATTGATTGATTGATTGATTGATTGGTTTGTTGTTAAACATGCAATTATGGTGTCACCTGGGGTGAAAGTTGCAATTTAGGGTGTCATGTGTTGTGAAATATTATATTTATGGTGTCATTTGTGTGCTAATCAAGCCTTTCATGTTGTTATAGGGCTCTGAAATGATTTTTGCTCTAAGACTGTACATCTGTGTCTGGACTTGCTCTTAGCGTGAAGATCTGCCCGCTAAAACGACAACGCAATGCTTTTTTCATACGCCCGATGTAAAAATACATTGCACAACACATTGTACAATACAAAATATTACTCATGAGCCTATTTGCGTACAGATTTTCACCGCTTTGTCAAAAACGGGCCGCAAAGAGACAGTAAGTGATGTCTGCATGCTTCCTGTCTACTGGAGTAGTGTTCTGCACTTTCACTTTCTCTTTTGAGCACATTGCTGGTGATTGTGGAGAGTGTTGGAGGTGTTTGGTGGTGTGTGCTGCAGTTTTGAAATTTGGAGAGTGTTGCTGTGTCCTGTGTCCTGTTGATAGTGTCTGTGAAGTGTTGTGTACTGATTGTTTGTGTTTTATTGTCTCTGGTCCTCAATCTTGTCGGGTGTCTGTCTTGGGGTAGTTAACTTTCTTTGTTGTTGCTGGGGATATTTTAGAGGGTTCTTTTTTTTCTGGTTATGGGCTCACAGGTGTGCAGGGAGATGCCGGCTGTGAGCAGGGAGGGCAGGATGTCCGAGGGGGCATTGGGGGGCTTCCTGTGGATGATCAAATTCTACCTGCTCTTGGTGTTGGAGAGGGGAGGCCGTATCCTTCAAGGATGCAATGTAAGTGTGTGGAAGATGAGGTGGGAGTGTGTGTGGGTGCAGATGCTCCGGTGCTTTGGAGTGGACCGTACCGTGCGTCAGTGGAAGCACCGCTGGCAGGATCTGCTGGCACGTGAAGCTTACATCCTGGACTACATGGGAGTCATGACTGGCCTACAGGGTGGTAAGTACAAACTCCACATTTAATCGTGAGTACTGTAATGAATACAAATTAGGACGTGTGTGACACTGGTGTCAAAGTGAAAAAGGTTGCTGAGTGAGGTGGGAGACGTAATGCGTTCACGCCTAATGTTGGCACATCCGAGACACAACGCTGCATCAGATTGACAAGCATAGGGTGCTAGTCTGTGTTACCCACTGCGCTGGAGCAACACTTAGCACTGTAGTGCCATAGCTGGCACACCTGCGCATAAACTGCGTGCAGGATGAAGATTGTTTGTGTACAGAAAGGGTGACTGTACATGAACTATCCAAGGAATTGTTTATGTGAGCTGTGTGCTGGCCAAAAGGTAGTGTTAAAATGCTGTCCTCATGAATTGTGGTACGTTAGCTATGCTGGCCTGTGAACATAGTTACTGTGTGAGAATGTATTTCATATGAACAAATGGTCAAAGGAAATCGGACATCTCCAGATTGTCATACACCAACAACATCTGTGAAACTGCCTTGTGCGATCTGCAGCGATGCAATCGTACACAGAGCATGTATAACATCATGTTGCATGTCGTAATGGTGCCTTGTGGATGTCTCACACTACTATTATGTGCATGTTAGCTAGCATTTTAGTCTTGTTTATCCCGACTCAGCATTCACATGTCTGGTGTGAGTGGCAGTCAAAGTGGACCCAATCATGTAGCCAACATGAAATGCAACACTACAGTTACGTAGCATTTTCTATGATGGTGATGAATGGTATGAGGTATATGACACAAATGATTTAACGTCTGATACCAACACATATTTAATTTGTTGTCTCACAGATGGACGGCCACCAATCACACAGGGGGACATCGACAGCTTCGAGGACCCACACGCCACTGGTGAGCTTGGACATCATATATTGGCATAGTGCTGTGTCATGGATGTCTGGGTCAAATGATCAACGTTGTAGTATGCAGTATGGGTGTGTACCACATGTCCCTTGCCTACAGTGTGATGATGTATTGTGGAAGTCAGAAGTGTGCACAAATCGGTAAGTGAAGGTTGAGCAATGCATTTGTCTCACAGTTGTAACTTTGCCCATCCCCAGTCAGTGATACACATTGAAAGTAAGGTGCATATCATCACGGACCTATCGGCAACACAACGTCACTTTCATTGAAGTTGTGTTGGCGATAGGGGCCTTGCATCATGACCGAGGCAGCGTTAATCCACTTCACGTGGAGCAACGCTTCCTTGTTAATAAGGCACCCTTTCATGCTGTGTTTAGCATGAAAGGGGCGTGCAGTGGGTGTTGCGTTTGGCGTTCCACAGCAACACCCATTGTATTTGACGCTGCCCCCTATGTACAAGTGCGGTCTTGATAGTTGGCAGCGCACAAATCAACACCAGTGAAATCCTGGTCGTAATTTGGCTAAACGAGGATGAATGCTTTTTCTCATCATCTTTTTCTTGTCACATGTGTGCTGCCTTGTGCAGCACACATGGAAAAAGCTAAATGACATGGTTTGTATATGTACAGGAAGGTGGGCCTTCCAGTACATACAGAATTTTTTTTTGATATTACATATTGTATCTTTCCTGTGTTCTGCACGAAGCAGCACACATGAAAGTTACAACATGGTATTCTGGGATTGATTATGTGCAGGAAGGGGCACCTTCCTGTACAGAAACAAACCTCCCCTGCACACACACACTCTTGTACTCTGGTGCAAGGGTGCCTGCGTAGGCGCTAAGTTGTGAGACTTGGCACCATCGCAGGGGTAAATGCAAGTCTGCACCATATCCTTGATAATATGGTGCAGGATTGCGTTTCCAAAGTGGCGGAGAGAGGCATTAAGCCAAGGAGGCTAACGCCTGTCTCCGCCACTTCCTTGTCAATATGCCCCTAGGTCTATGGGTACTGTCACCACAGCACATGCCTGTGGATTGCAGAGCGCACTGATAGGAGAGGAGACATGTAAGTGGGGTTGCTGATGACTATCAGATGACATGGAATGCATGTACATCCTTGACTGAGATGAGTGTGCAAGTGTGCCCGATGATGCACAAGGAGGCAATGCCTTTCAGTCCGTAAGTGCGCAGACACAGTTCAGCACTGCGAATTTGTAGGTATGCTGCAAACCATCTTCAAAGAAGTGGCAGTGCGTATCTTTGAGCCAAGCATATCAATGGCATGTTCCCCAAACACACAGCAAAGGTGGCCCTATGAATCTCAATGGCATGTTTGGCCACTGCAATGGTGTTGACAAGCTGTCTCCTTGAGGCCATTCCCTGGTTGATTCTGGATCAGGTGTGGGAACTCCTCTGTCCCAATTGTTAAAATTACTCTGCACGCATTTAACACGAATGCTTCAGCTCTGCCTTCATTGATGTGCCATATATTTTACAATGCAGGGCTCTACAACGCTATCTGTGAGAAAGCATTACCCATAACAACACTATAAGCATCATGACTCCAGGGTGCCGTTACAATGGGGAATGCATTGTGACTGTTTGCGTTGTAAAGGCCTGCATATTTTGGTTCACAATGGAGTGAGATTAGCAGGTACAAGACATGCATGAGTGAGTGAGAATTTAGAGGAAACAATGTTTCTCCCTCTCTGTGGCAACACTTCACATATTGTGTAGTAGTGTTGGCGAGCGGGACAGCGCCTCATGTATGAGTTAGTGTTCAGCCACACAATGGGTTTCCATGTGTGCTGCATGATGCACATAGTTGAAAGTGTGAGTAGGGCTGTCCCAGGATTGCTCCTGTGCAGGTAGGGTAACCTTCCAAAACATTAACAGGCCCACCGGCACACAGACACCCTTGCACTCCTGTGCAAGAGTGCCTGTGTTGGCGTTGACTTGATGAACTGCACAAAGTTGGTGGGGGACACACAGGCCTGCACATGGGCATTGTACATATAATGCAGCACTGTGTCACAGGAGAGGATGAGGGTGGTGCTACACACGGAGGGCTAATGCCTCCCTCCTCCGATTGCTTGTACATGTCACCCTCAGTCTGGGTATGTCATGGCACCATCGTTTGACACTGTCAGTCTCATTTGGTTGTGACAGTACATGTCCCATGCCACGCACTGTCATGTCAGTCTCCCCAGCATGTAGTCACTGATCCAGGCTTCAACATTTTGTAGTCCAGGTCACTCTCTGACTTCACATGGTTACGCTGGAGTGTAGGCTCACATGTTTAAGTGATCTTGTATTACAGATGTGAATGGAGAACATTGACATAGTCTAAAGGACTCAAAATTTACATTGTTGATATTTTACAGACAACATGATGCCAGCCGAACAACATGCGTTCCAGGTGAGGAAGGACCGCTTCAAGCATGTCAAGAAGGTGGCAAAAGGGAACCGCAACATGGCGAAGAGGCACCAGGAGGAACGGAAGAAAGGTACATGGAAGGCGGTGCCTGAGCTTGCAACAACTGGCACACAGGCCATCACAGGCCCCTCTGGCATCATTGGTGGGTCTGTGCCTGGACAGGTGTCCCATCCCCCTACGGCCACACCCCCCCAAGGGACAGTCCCACCTGCACCTGGCGATCAGGTTGTGCCATTCACAGTGAGGGACAGGAGGATCCTGCATGACAACAATGTTTATCTGGCAGAGATCAGGTGAGAAATGGCAGATCTGAATAGACATATAACTAACCCTGGGCAAAGCACTACGCTACGCTCGCGTAGTTTGCGAAGTTTGCGCTACTTCGCACAACGCGAATTGCACGTAGCACAGTGCAAACACGCGTAGCGTAGTGCAGCGGTCATTTTTTGCTTGCTCGCGGTCCTCAACGTCAAGTTGGCGACCGCGAGCAAGCAAAATGACATCCCGGCGAGACTTTTTCCTCGTTCGCGATCAGCAACATCAAGTTGCCGATCGCGAGCGTGGAAAATAAACCTCCCGGCGAGATTCTCAACGCGGGGAGGTCAGGTTTCTCATTGCGAGTGGTCGCGTATGCTCGCGACCGCTCGCGATGAGAAACTACCAGTCCGCGTTGAGAAAGCTGCCGCTCGAGTAAAAATCTACTCGAGCGGCAGTAAAAGACAACTCGCACTGTGCAAGATGCCGTTTTCAATGATTGCACAGTGCGGACAAGCATCCGGCACTGTGCAATCATTGCGAACAGTGCACTACGCAGTTCGCGTAGTGCTACGCGTAGCTCGCGTAGTGCAAACTGCACTTTGCGTAGCTTCGCGTAGCGCTGCTTCGCAAACTACGCCCAGGCTTACATATAACAGACATGAAAAAACACCTTGGACTGCCATGATGCTGGGACATGTTGGACCCCATCCCCCTCTTTGCCCTTCATCCCAATGTGTGTAACTTCTGACATTAGGTAGTGTTAGGTTAGTTCTTTTAATTGTTAGGTAGTGTAGTTTTTGCGTAGGTTATTGTTAGTGTTAGCTTTTAAGGTAGTTTTTAGATATGTATTATTATACCGTATTTGGGGATAAGTTTCCTTTTCCTTTGGGTGGGGGGTTGATGTATTTGTTTTAAGAATTTTTTTTTTTAAATATACCAAAAAATATATCTTTGTGTAGGTTACATGCGTAGTTAGTTTATGTATAGCTTAGATGTCTTTGTCCTGTCTCGTGGTGTGCCTTAAGGGTGGAAGGGGGGTTGATGTCTAAGATATGTTGTTGCATGTTTAGGAATAGTTAGGGTAGATAGTTTAGGTAAGTAAGAATTTTCTAGTTAGTTTAGATTTTAGTAGTAATTCTAGTGATCAGTGTTAGTTTAGGGTAGTTCATTCTTTTTGCTGGTCTAGTAAATGTTTACTATTTTGGATTTCTGCTTGCACTGATGTCAGGGATGATGTTGGGGAGTGTGGCTTATTCCCTTGTATGCAACTCATACCATCACTGGACAATCCATTGGAATGTGTAAGTCTGGTCATGATATGTTAGTTAGCAGGATGTATTGTGTCAGGATACCTTAGGTGTGAGTACAGTGAACTTGCATGGATGACAGGGTGGCAAGTGGGATTTACGGCCTAGTCTAGGGACAGTCGTTTGTGACGTTCTACATCTTAAGTGTGACTCACGGAGTTGGACAGCACATTGTTGCCCATTTACGACACAACCTAGGGACATGGCATTGAAAGGAAATACAGTTAGCTACTTCATCCATCATGGAGATGGATGTATGCGCCGGGTACCACAGATTCCATCACACACCTGCATATCAGATGCTCCTGGCTCTGAGTCCATCTACATTGCACAGACCTTGGCACACTTGCTGCGTAGTGCCAGTGTGCCAGTTTCCTTTGCAAGATATGTTCCTGTGCATGGACGCTCAATCTCCAGGCTATGCTTGATTTTGTAAATTTTTGTGTCCATTGTGAACAGCACATGGAACAACAGTGTTCCTGATTCACAAAAGTCATCTGAGAGTAAGTAATGACTTTACATTTTACGGTATTCGCAAATGGCATTTAGGAGTAGTGCGTTAGGTATACTGACTGCACTTCTCCTAAATGCCTTTCGTGACTCACTTAACTTGTCAAGTTATGATTTTGTCCCAGCTAACATTTTGGTGCGGGCACACTGTTCTGCTGCACACAAGGGGGGAAATGTTGCATTGCTCCCTGTAGTGACAGTGTCATAGACAGCTGTTACTTCTGCCATTGGCTCATAGTGATGCCACCCTTGAAATGTTGGCCTTGCATCTGACTATATGCTGAGTGCAGTGCACCACACATCCCTAGACACATTGCCTGATACGCTCACAGTGGTCACATCATGAGAGGGGTCAAAATTTGGTATGCATAGTTTGTCTACAGGGAGGGGCTGACTGACGCTTTGCACTTTGGGGTGAGTCCCTATTTGAAACTCTACTTCACTGAGGCAGACATTGTAGTTCCATATGTGTATGGTAGACATGTGCCCTTCCGTGTCTTCATCAATGTGAATATGGTGTGCAACATCTTGGGATGTGACATGCAATGTGCACCATCACACCAGGCTTTGTCCACCCCGTAGTGTGTGAGTAGATATGCCAAGAGATATTTGTTTGCAATTGTTAAGGAGGACACTACTTGTGGCCTGCAACAGACTTGGACATTTTAGCACACATGCCTTTTCCTTAATGGACGTGGGGCTAGGTTGGTATATTGCTAGATTGTTGTTTTGGAGCAATGAGGGCACAGCTAGTTCACACATACCCGGCCATCTCACTGCCTATCTGTGTCAGGTAAAACAGGTACATTGCTCGTATTTCCCTTGGTGTACCTTCTGGTGGATTCAGTGTCCAAACACTTTTTACAGACTTCTATACTTGATTGGTCATGGATGACACACATCTGTGTGAGTTAAATATTTGTATTTACATTCAGAGGATGAAGACTGGACCAGTGCTTGGCCATACATGCACACATTGCATGGATGCCCGTTAGAGGGCCAGACAGAGTCCTTTGGTGGTAACAGGTCCAAGGGAAGAGGCAGAGTTCAGTCCGCAGGCTGATTACAGTGTCATTGGTAAGAAAAAATGATATGGCTGTCCATGTGGGGTCCAAGGTGATTGTCGGGGGACAGTGGAAGACAGTGCAAGATGATTTTCCGTGGCATGATACTAAGCCCGGCACCAAGAAGAAACAGGCCTTTTGGCGTCGATGGATGCTACTGCTTTCTCCTTAGCACAAATGCACTATCATCCTCCTCTTCATCCTCTGATCTGTCATGTGCCTCACATGTGGGTGGTGGTATAGTGGATGCAGCACTGTGAGGCACTGACACATCAGGTGGCGGAGCTGAGGATGCGGAAGCAGCAGCAGCATTCATCGGCGCCAGACCTTGGGGCAGCAATGAAGTGATGAGCAGGTGCAGGGCATGGTAGATTCCAGCTACATCACGCTGGTGTGCTGCCCTGGCAGCCATATCTTGTGCCTGCATCCGCTCCATGCTCTCCATTATCCGACGGATGTTGCCCAAATCCTGGCTGACATTGCTGGAGCCACTCTGACCAGACAGTTGTTGTTGTCTCAGAATCATGACTCCAGCAATGTCAGCCATGGACCGTTGGAGAGCATTGAGCGGGCTGTGGGTGTCCGTGATCTTCTGTATGTGGTCCCGGATGGGACTCAGACACCCACGTATGGCCTCAAGTTTGTCCGCCAGCCTCTCAAACCCCACCCGCACCTGTTCAGCCATCTCCTGCTGGACCTCTAGCACACGGCGTTGGAAGGCCAGATGTGGGTCCTCGATGTCCTGGGAGCCAGCTGTGGTGGGAGGTGCTTGCTGCTGGTTGGTTTGTGCAGGGGTGGGGTTGCCGCAATGCTGCTGGGTTGCCCTGCTCCTGGAGGTGGGGTGCTGAATGAGTCTAGCAGATTTTGAAGTTCTTCCTGATTTATGGTGGGGTAATCATCCACGTCATCAGTGAAGGTTGGGCCAGTCTGCTGTCCAGGAGGTGATGTCTCTCCCTCTGCAATGTGATAGGGGAGATACAGTTAAACAGTGTTTTTCATGTATGATCATGCATTGGATGAGTTTACAAGCAGACTGCAGGACAGTGTACATTCAGACTGTTTTTGAGGAGATGCCTATTTGTTGCGGGATAGTGATAGTTTTGAGGACATCACAGATGTGATGTTGTTGTACATTGTCATCTCACAGTTTCCAGCTATGACAAATGTGATTGTACAATTTCTACACACAAGCGTCACCAGTTGTGTCCTCTGTTCATTTGTGTGAGTAAGGCAGTTTGTACCACATAGTAGTCAATGTTGATGAGCTCAGATTTGTATGTGTGTGCACTGCAATGTGTAATGGTGACACCTGCAGCTTGGATTTAGCTGCCCGTTATACCTTTCAGGCAGTGAGCCTTTCACTTCTGTGCATTTACAATGCTGAGATGTTGCAAACTGGGTGGAATATGGGTCTTGGTCAGAGTTGGGAGACTTGTGCATTGTTTGACATCAAATGTCTTGTTTACGTCAGGGGTTGTATGTACACGAGGATGTGTCAGAGTGTGACCTGCTCCTTTAAGGATGTTGTCCACACTCAGCCACCTCAGTGAGGTGGCCTGCACCATGTTAATATGTTGGCCCTGCAGGCATGCTATTCATCATGCACTGTCACTTGCCTTGTCAATGTGGCTCACGGACACGCAGCATTGCAGGGTACTGCACATGTGCATGTGTTTTGGGCAAGATTAGTTATTTGTGAGGAGGGCCCCCTTTAGGCACATTAGCAATGAGAGCCTACTTGCTGTTTCAACATGTGCTGCACTATGTAGTACACATGGACATCCAGGTAGCTTTGTCTATTGTGATTTGTCTTGTGTGCATGTCGTCCTTCATGTTTTATCTTGCATGCATTGCTTACTGCCCTCCTGTTGGCTTACCTGTTGTGAGTATGGTGCAGCGTGAGTTTCTATTGTTGTTGCTGTCTGAACAGACAGTGTCAACACCAATTACCCTCAAGGTTGACCCCGCGTGTGGTGTGTAAGTGGTCAGTTTTCTGATGTATGTGCATTTCATGATGCCTATTTATGGTGCTCGGGCCTTGTCACCGCCACCCTCACAAGAGATGCAAATGGCCGGGTGATGTGTGTTTGTGTATGTGCCACGCAGCTGCTGACATGGATGATACATGCTGTCCTGGTTCTGGTATTCAATGCCTGGCTTAGTGTGTGGGTGATAACTACCTGACTGCATATTTGTTCACTGACACAGTTGACTTACCAAACAGTTAGGTTTAATTGCACATGATGGTGTGATGGGCAATTCACGTCAGGACTGATGTGGAATGCTGTTTTCTGTATGGCAGATGTGTACACTTGGTGGTGGAGGTGTGCAATTTGACCTAAGGTTTGAGGGTGCCATTTGGGCCTTTGTAATTAATTGTTGCAAACTTGCTATCCTTGCTTGTTGTCATACTTTGGTTGTCATACTGCTTTACAGGCACATTGTGGTTCTGCGGGTATGTCACACAGACAAGGCATGCAGTACATATTTGTGTGACACATTCCTGATCTGCATTGTCCATGTACTGTGGTGTTGTAGGCATAGCCCCCTGCTCATTGTATTCCATCGCCCTTTGAGTGAAGTGTGCTGTTTGTGTGCATTTTTGGATGTGCAGCTTTTATCCAGCGGCCTACATGGTCAATTTGTTGTGACATTGCATGTGTGTGTGGTATGCAGACTCACTAGATGTTTCCCCACTTGGTGTACACCGGACTGCATCTCATGAACAGGCAAGGGGGCACATTGCCTGGAAATGCAGATGGATGTCACAATTTCCCCCTTGCCACATCACCACGCACATACAAATCGCCTGCACAAGGACGCATCACTCTCTGATGCCAAAATGAGGATGCACTGTGAATGTGACTGATCATATACACGAGTAGGCATGCCACCACCAATGTCAGCACACCTGCAACATTGTGCACGTGTGTCTGAGTTGTGTGCAGGAATGTGCATGTGCATATAGGTGGACTTTACTGTGCATACACAACCTTGCACATAACTCAGACACACGTGCACAATGTTGCAGGTGTGCTGACATTGGTGGTGTCATGCCTCTTCGTACACATGATCAGTCACATTCACAGTGCATCGTCATTTTGGCATCAGATAGAGATGCGTCCTTGTGCAGGCGATTTGTATGTGCGTGGTGATGTTGCAAGGGGGCCATTTTGCCACCCTGCCGCATCTCAAGTTAATGTGCCACTTTGCCATTTGATGTAGCACTTATTTAGTGGTCTGATGTTGATCTTGGACTATGTTGGGCTTACTTTTCTGTGCACATTTCCGAGGCTGTGTGCCCGCCAATATGTGTTGTGCAATGTATTGTTTGAGTAGGGTGATATGTGTCTATGCCACCATGGACAGGGGTATCCGACTATCTGTGACATGACCCACAGTAATTGTGGGTATGCGTTGCAATATATTTAATTGTACATGAGTTCCATTGGGCCCATCCACCCCGTCCCCCCAGTCCCTGGTTGTTGCTCACCCTGTTGTTGTTGTGTCTGGTCACGTTCAGCAGTATCCTGGCCCTCCCACCTCCAGTCTGCTTTGCTGCTTTCAGGTTGGCTGCTAGTTTCTCCTTGGTTTTGCGCTTGGTATCATGCCAGCGCTTCTTGCAGTCGTCCACTGTCCTCCTCCTCTCTCTGACAGCATTCACCTTGGACACAATGTCCTGCCATATTTATTTTTTTCTTGCCAATGTCACTGTGGAGGTGACAAACAGTTCTTGTTGGTGTTCAGTCACCTCCGTAATCAGGACCTGGTTTTCCTGCTGGCTGAACTTGGGATTCCTCTTCCTATTAGCCTTCACATGGGTCTCTGGCTGGTCCTCCTGGGTAGTTGTGGGGTTGTTTGTGGCCTCTGCACTGGTCCCAGCTTCATCCATGGCTCCTCTGCTATTTTCCATTTTTTTGATTTTTTTTTCTGCTTGGCGGGCCTTTTGTAGTGCATTTTCACTCTGAACGTGAGAAATGCAGGCCCTGGTGCCAATTAGCGATCGGATTCTGTCGCTCATTGGCCCATCGCCACTTTTTTTACGTTAGCGTGAGATTTTTTATCGCTGTCACGCTAAATCTATCGCCGTCCATTTCCGCCAGAAAAGGAAGCTATCGCCGGTTAGCGGCATGTTGCTAATACGCCGCTAATACGGCGATAGATTCCTGCGATCGTCGGCGATAAAAAATCTCACGCTAAACGTGAATTGTGATAAATATCGCCATTTGTTGATAATATCCCCCCGTATGTTTAATCGGTTTACCTCCAATTGGCATAGGCTAACTTACTTATAAGCCCCTAGTATATGGTACCAGGGGTACCCAGGGCCTGTAAGTTAAGTGTACCTGTGGACTGAAGCACTGATTGTGCCACCATGAGTGTGAGAAAGCAAAGCATGACTCCCAATCTGCCATTGCAGGTGGGTAGAGCTTATTGGACTTTGCCAATTCAATTAATGCCAACACACAACTCTTCCTTTATAATATTTATGTCACTCCTAAAGTAGGCCTATCAAGTCCTTAAGGAAGGGTGCATTATATTTTTAAAAAAACAGTGTAAACCTCACATTGTCATTTTTACTGTAGTAAGGCTAGTAGCCCCATTGGGAAGAACGAAATTACACACTGATAACTCAGCAATGCTAACTTCCAAATGGGACTACTAAATATAGCACTTCAGGGTATCAAAAGAATCATTGAATTTAACCAGACTTGTTGCTGAAGTCGAATTTAATGTAACTATTTTATAAATGGCAACTTTTGAAAGCTGGCACTTTGTTGCCCAAAGTTTTCCAGTGGCTGTTTTTGGTTGCACACAGCTGCTGTCCTTGAGACAGCCTAATCCCCTTCTGAGGAGAAGTGGGAATGACTCTGAGGATGAGTAACAAAGAACCTGCCAAGGGAAAATGTGTAACCTCCTCCTAGCAGGATGGGCAGAGTGGGTGTGAACCCAAAAGGTGAGCTTCAAAGGGGAAGTCGCCTTTTAAGAGCAAATGGTGTTCACCTTTGGAAGGGGCTGCTCTTTTGTTTAAGCAATGCTATGTCAACTAATGATGCACCAAGCACTGAATAAATCAAACAATCACCCCCAGTGAAGAGATCTGGGTTAAATCCATCGTTATTTTGCTCACTACTCTACCCCAGTTTGGACCCAGCCAAATCAATCTTGACCCTGCCCCTCATGGCAACAGTCCAGCCTGAACTGCCAAGCTGGGTCCACCCTGGACCAGAAACATGCATCCTGGGACCGATTTTGGGGTATCACACCTCATCAGCCAGGCTAGCTTGAATCCATTGGCACAGCCAGCAAGGGGCCAACATCTGGGCATACCCATCTCACTGAGGGTTAAAAATGCGCCAACAAATGATGGACGGAATACTGAATAAACCAAACGTTCACCCCAGTCGATAGATCTGGGTTAAATCCATTGTTTCTTTTCACTATGCCACCCCAGTTTAGACCCAGCCTTATGCAAATCAGTCTTGACCCTACTCCTCATGTGAACAGTCCAGTCCAAACTGCCTGCCAGGTCCTCCATGGACCAGAAACAAGCTTCCTGGGACTGGTTTCAGGGAATTACATCATCATCCAGGGTAGCTTGAATCTAGTGACACAGCAAGCAAGGGACCATATCTGGACATACCCATCCCACTTATGGCAAAAAAATGCTGCAGCAACATGTGATGGACAGAATGCTGAATAAATCAAACATTCACCCCCAGTCAAGAGATCTGGGTTAAATCCATTGTTCTTTGCTCACTACGCCACCCCAGTTTGGAACCAGCCATATTCAAATCAGTCTTGACCCTGCTCCTTCTGGGAACAATCCAGCCTGAACTGCCAAGCTGGGTTCTCCCTGGACCAGAAACAAGCATGCTGGGACCTGATTTCTGGGTATCAGCCAGGCTAGCTTGAATCAAGTGGCACAGCGAGCAAGGGACCTATGTCTGGGCATACCCATCCCACTTAGGGTAGAAAATTCTGCAGCAGCAAATGATGGATGGAATGCTGAATAAATCAAACATTCAACCCAAGTCAAGAGATCTTATCAAATCCATTGTTCTTTTGCTCACTAAGCCAACCCAGTTTGAACCCAGCCTTATGCAAATCAGTCTTGACCCTGCTCCTCATGGGAAAAGTCCAGCCCAAACTGCCAACTTGGCCCCTTGCTCGCTGTGCCACTGGATTCAAGCTAACCTGGCTGATGAGGGGGGATACCCCGAAACCGGTTTCAGGATGTTTGTTTCTGGTTCGGGCTGGACTGTTCCCAGAAGGAGCAGGGTCAAGACTGATTTGCAAATGGCTGGGTCCGAACTGGGGTGGCGTAGTGAACAATGGATTAAACCCAGATCTTTGTGACTGGCGGTGAATGTTTTCATTGTTCAGCATTCTGTCCTCCATTTGTTCTTTCTGATTCTGTCACCCTTAAGTGGGAAGGGTATGCGCAGATGTGGGTCCTGTGCTCACTGGATTCAAGCTAACCTGGTTGATGCGGGGTGAAACCCTTAACCCGGTCCAGGATGCTTGTTTCCGGTCCAGGGAGTACCTGGCTTGGCAGTTCGGGCTGGACTGTTTGCATGAGAAGCAGGGTCAAGACTGATTTGCATATGGCTGGGTCCAAATTGGGGTAGCGTGGTGAGCAAACAAACAATGGATTAAACCCAGATCTTTGTGAATGGCAGTGAATGTTTGCATTGTTTAGCATTCCGTCCATCATTTGTTCTTTTTGCTTTTGTTTAGGCAGACATGCAAGCTTCTCCAACAGAGAGGGAGAAGCCTTTGTCAAAACGTTTTTTTCAAGGGGAGTGAGTCCTCAGGAACCCACCCCTCTGGGATGAGCTAAGAAGCCCCACACATCAAGAGAAGGGTCTTGCCATGTTTGGTGTAGGCAGAATAATTGACCTTGCGATAGCTAGATGCCACACTGCACAGGAAGCAGTCATCAAGTGGGAGAGGACCTAGAAGCCCAGTTGGCTAGTTAGTCGTCATCACTCCTTAGGCTTGTAGCATGCATACAATTGGCACCCTAGACACCCAGAGCTCAGATCATATGTGCACTGGAGAGAAGATTGAAGAAGGAATTTCCTGCTGCTCCCTGGACACAGAAAAAAGGCTGCACCAAAAACTGGACTGCATCCGCTGCACACGTGGACTGGTAAAGAGAGAACTATGCCTACAGTGCCCCACTCGTGAAAAAGGTTTGCACTAGTGCCAGACAGAAGAAGTGACTCTAAGAGTCAGTTGGCTGGCTTCCTGTTGCAGTTACAGGACGATGAAAACTGCGAAGCATGCACCCTTGAGGGCCCAGCACCAATAAACCTGACCACTGCTGGATGCTGAGGTGCAACCTGGGAGACCTAGTCCTGACCCTTAAAAGTTGCCCACAAGTCTGATGGACCCAGGAAAGTCACCAGAGTGCATTTTGGCTGTCTAGCAAGGAAGTTTTGGCTAACCACAGGAAGCTACTGGGGTTGCTGTAATCAGAGACCAGTAGACCAGTGGCAACTATTCCTGTGCTGGACTTCACCTGGACACCATGGGAGCTTGACCCGTGAGGCCAAGGTCATGCCCCCCAAGCTTGAGGACTGAGGGGTAGCCACAGGAAGGCCCACAGCACCAGCTCATCATCCTCAGCATCTTCAGCATCCTGTATCCCTTGCAGCAGTACCACTCACTTGACATGGATGGCAGCTTGACCTAAGGATTTGGAAATGGACTGGAGACTTCTAAAACCAACAGTTAACTGTCCCCTGGAATAGATTAGTCCATTTGACTGGCCCCTATTGTAATTGGCCAGTCCAAGAGTGCCTAGATAGCTATTTTCAACTTGTTTGTTGTGACTAACCCGAAACCGCTATTGTGGTCGATTACAATGATTTATTGTATTAAGTGAAAAAGCAGTAATTAATTGTTTATTGTTTCTTCTAAAAATTCATTTCTCCGGCACCCTCTGGTAGATTTCTGTCTTTTAGATGTCTGTTTATGTTTATGTTTAAAGACAAAAATAGAACCTATTTTTATAAATTGGCGTTGTATTTTTTATTGTGTCATGGTTTTATTTTATTTTACTGCTTTGGTACTACTTAGTGCTTTACACTTGTTCCTTTGATAAAGCCTGACTGCTCCATGACACAGCTACCCAGGGTTGACCTAAGGTTTTGCAAACAAATCTGAGTAGACCTGATACAGAATTGTGACATTATTACACGGTGAGGTCACATATGCACACCATATATTAATCCACATTTGTCACAAGTAAGCTTACTATTTTGCGATATTCACAAACTGCACTTTTGTAGTAAAGTACGCTTTTGTAGTAACTAACTCATTTGTAGTAACTTACTTGTGTAACTTGAACTTTTGTAATAACTTACACTTTTCTGGTAACTTTCACTTTTGTAGAAAGTCCAGCACTGCAAATGGCCAACCATTGATACTTCAACACCCTCCGATAGAAAATAATGGCAGTAGGGAATTAAAATAAGATCCCATAAGAAATAATGTTAAAACAAATTACATTATTTAAAATATTATTTTTTTTAAATGTAATAAATTAATGTTAAAAATATATACAAATAACACATATGTTTTATTTAATTCTACAATATGTAATAACTTTTGTTTAACTTAAGACAATATCACATTTCATTTTATTAATAACAATTACATTCATTTAAAGTAATTCTGTATATCATTGTCAATATTTATTAATGCATAGTAAAAGTGCTATGATAGGAGTAACCTCCGTTGTGAGCCGGAGGAACCTCATTGTACCCCAGAAATAGTATTTTATGTTTAAGTTCTTTCCACTGGGGTGTTATCACATTCTCTGCAGTAGAGTGGTTAATAAGCTTATTCAATTGCCAAGAACGGTCAGGTAAAATGTAAAATGTAAAAAACACTTCCTTTTCCTGAGGCTTTCAGATGGTGTTGAATGAAAACATTTAAAAAATCTGATTCAAGAATGAGTTCACTAGATTAGATGCCTGTCACTGATTTCCGCTGATACTTCCGAAATACTCAGTTTTATCTTACCTTTCACGTGGGTGGCACATCTTTGCTTCATTCACTGCAGAATATGAGGACTGGATTGAGCTGACCATGGCTTTAATTATGTTACAGATTTGATATTCGAATGCCCCTGATGAAGGGTCAACGACCAGAAAAGCATTGGGTAGGATTTCAGGATTAATCTTTGTTCAAGATAAGAACATTGTGAACCATGGATGATTTATTCTAAATCTTGAATTACTACATATTTACATGAATAATATCAGCCAATGAAGAAATTGGTGTGAATAAAGTTGGATAAAGATGACTGAATTCTGAGTAGACTATACATCTTTTGATAATACGGTGATAAGATGAGTATTTGCCATGAGGGTGCCCTGCATGATGACTCTCCACTTATTCTGGTGCAATTACATTTTGCAGAGGAAAACATAATATCACCCTGGAAGGACTTGACAGTACCTTTAGTAGGCTCAGGTGTTTATTTGATTTGATCCAATTTCACCAAGGTTATAGACATCTTCCTAAACTCACTGAATGTGTTGTCTTGAGGAATCATGTAAGGGATGAGCATTTTAGTAGTCTATTGGCCCAAGTTCATTATTGCTTTCTTTTGTTTTGTAGGCAGTGCCCTTGTAAGCATTGAGGGCCAGATTTACTAATATTTGGGCAAAGCAGCAAGACTACTTGCTGTGCTGCTCTGCTTCAAATGAAAAGAGCAGGAATGCACCATATTTACTTACATATGGGACATTCCTGCTCTCTCTCTCTGTGCTGGTGCACTTGCGGCTGCCAAGCGCCAACTCAGGTACCATTGTGCCAAGGTGCATGGGTGCCTGCGTTACAGGCAGGATTGTTTTTGCGCGGGAGGGGGCATCTTCCTGCACAAAAACAATCCCCAGAGGCCTTTTTCTATTTCTAGGTGTGCTGCAGAATGCAGCACACTTAGAGAGTGGAAAGAATTAGATGAAATAAACATATTTCTCCATGTTACACCTCACCTGGGAAGGCATAGCATTTTGACATATTCCCAGTTTTACTAATGTCAGTAAATCTGTGAATGCGCCAGAAACCATCAATGGATGCTTGGGAAAACCCACACTCCACCAATGGAACGTCATCATAGGGCAAAGTGCAGCAAGGCAGTGACTTGCTCTGCTGTGGGTTACTCGAGATTTCCAATACAAATCAGAGTCATGCAAAGTGCTCTGCTTGGTATAGTAAATATGACTTAATGGCTTGCATCGCCTTGCATGATGCAATGGTGACACAAACCCTTAGTAAATCGAGGCCTGAGAGTCAAACTATTTGAAAGTTCTCTTAGGTTTTACTTTTTCATGGATTTTCTTTTTTTTTAATTAGAAAATGTCTTACATCATTTCAAATACGAAAAAGCCAACATTCAGATGATGTATAGACATATCAAGTACGGCCCACTGAGGCTAGAAATTTGAAGTCTATATATAAAAATGTTTCAAAAATAAAGGAGGCATTCAAATATTACATAAATCAATAAGAATTCATTAATCAGCGAGTCCTAATTTCTAGCCACCATTAAAGTAAAATAAGTGAGCTTAATGTACAGACAAGTGATTATTTTGGATATCAATTGACTCAGTGATAAGAACAAAGGGATTCACTATTTAATAACAACACAATACCAATAAGATACGACTATATAATATTAAAGTAATAGACAAAGAATCTTTAAAAAAAAACAAATTCAGTATATCTTAGAGACTATGACCTTGATTATGATGTAGGTCGGAGTTGCCTCCGACCGACATCATTGCAGATTCGGGACCAACCAACCTCCTGTCGGGGGTCCCGACTGCAGTATTACAATGCGACCACATATGGTGTAGTCGCATACTCCCATTTCTCTATGGGACCTTGTGCTGCGCCCGTAAACTGGCCGTAGCACAAGCTCTCATAAAGAAATGGGATATTCTGTTAATTCCTGCACTGCGTGGCAGGCATCTCAAGGTGCCTGCCACACGGTGCAGGGATTACTATGGTGTGCCCCCTCGGCCCCCAACTGGAGGCTGCAGGGAGAAGAGGTGCTCTGCTAGGGGCCCCAAAGTCACTTTTTGATATGCTCCATGTTGGAAAGCCCGACATGGAAAGCCTGTCGGAAACTGATATCGTAAACTCAACGGTGGAAACGCCGTCGTATAGGGATTACGTGCCGGTTCTGACTAGCTGATGAGCTCCTTGAGCCCGTCAGAAGCTAGCCGGAATGACCGGTCGGTTACAATTTCAACCACCTAGATTGAAATTAGGTGGTTGGAATTGATACTGTTAATGTTGGTCTGAGAGCCTCTGACCGTAGGTTGGAGGCTTTCTGACCAACATCAAAATCAGGCCCTTTATTTTCAAACTTCAGTCAATGCGTGTTTCATGGTTGCATAGTCCACTTTTTAAGGCTCAACCGTTACACTTGAACCCACCAGAAATGAATTCCTCTAGGTGCAGTTTAAAATCCAGGGATTGCACCATCATAACAGTAATATATCCCCCATGTTTAGACAATGCTTATTTATTAAACCTGTTCATTCTAAATGGATATTCATAGTTTACAAAATGTATGCAGCACACACCTGCTTACTTGAAAAGAAAATTTGGCATGTGAGAAGGGGGTGTGTATTGAAGGGGGTGGGGCTTTATGCCGAGACCTACCTAGAGGTTGATCTGCCTCAGTCCCCTGCCCTCATCTAACTCCTTCCCACTCCCCCCCCCCCAAAAAAAAGGTTGCTGAGGCTGCTACCAATGTCCTGGGGTGTTTTCACATCCCTTAATGAACATCGGCTGTTTACAGCCTCAAGAGACAAGCTGGAAATCCACTCTTTGCAGTTGTTTCCAGCTCGCCTTCCCTGCCGGTTCCTCACTGTGTGACCATGTGAAGGGAGTCGATATCGTGTGACACGCAATGGCACTATATGAGTTGGCATCAGATCCAATTATTATGTGTTCGAGACTTCCCTGCAACCTAATTTTGTTCACAATTGCTCAATCATAATGTTACTGTTGGTTGATATTCAATCATGTGTTTAGAGGATTAACATCAAAGTCTCAAAATCATTCAGGCAGTTCTGCACCTGTTAAGGCAGTACCTCATCCTCCAGTGCACATCTATACTTTATTGTCAGAGTTAAGCCGTCATTCCCACTTCATAGCCATCAAATTCATATCTTGATACTAACTTCAGAAAATATAGTAAATTACCCCTTAAGCAATTGCCATCCAAATCTGGAGACTCTTTTCTTCACATAGACAATATTTTATTTTACTATCTACTCAATTGTCTTTTGGAATAAAATTTGACAGACGCTCTTATTATATGGGAAGGAACCTGAACACTCTATTAGATGAGCAAGGACCATGTTTCTGCACATTGTGACCTGGAGTACCCAACTGCCTGGCTTAATCCTAGCCAAAGAGAATGAACCCACTTGGAACCTTTATCCCAGCAGACCTTTTATGGAGCTTCTTTCTTTCAAACAAGCAGAAGCTGGCTTACAGAGAAAACTGTTTGATAGAGTTTAAAATAAGGAATGTTTATGCCACCTTCAGATTAAGGGCCTTATTATGAATTTGCAGTCCACGGACCGCCAGACTCGTGGGGGCGTGGTGGTGGTGGTCTTCCCACTGCCCTATTATGACTTGGGTGGTCGAGCCGCCATGGGACCACTGCAACTGCCAGGGATCAGAGATCGCTGCCAGTGGCATGGTGGTCTTGACGCTGCAATATGCTGCTGCGGTCCTGCCAAGCCTATTATGAGTTTCCTCACCGCCTCACTTTTCATGGTGGTGCGACGTCCATGAAAAGTGTGGCAGTGAGTAAACAAAGCATCTGCGCCATGTGGTGCTTGCATGGGGACACATTTTGTGCCCCCCTGTGTGCATGCACCACAGTAATTGCATGGCATGGACCGCAGCAATCAATGCCGTGCAGGTACTGATTTTGACGTTCCCATTGCTGTGCCTATTTCATTGGCACCGCAGTGGGAACACCAAAGAACTGTCTGCCAGACACGTGAAAACTCCTAATGAGGCCCTTAGACTTCAAGACTTTTACGTTTTGCCAAGGCAGTTCAGGGCGCACGGCATGCCAGTTAAACACCAATGAAAATTTGGTCAATCAAGGCTCGATGCTGTCCAATTTAGTACTTAGTTTGAACAGGTTTTAGGAGTGGTAAAGCAGATTCATCTTCCTTCATTTCACTTTGATGTTAAGGCCTTGTGGCATGGTGGCATGGTGTTTCACAGAGTTCCTCATTGAGCACCATTCTTTTTAATTGATACATTCATGCTTTGTCCCAGCCTATACATTAAGACAGGGTCAAATTTATAAACTATGCGGATGTCAGTAAACTGTTATTATCTGTTGACAACATGGGGGCATATTTATCAAACATTCAGGCAATGTAGTGTAGCAAGCAAAGTTTCTGCACTGCGTTGTGTGAATGGGAGAGAGCTGTAAAGCATTATGGGCCCGATTCACAAAGTAATCTGAGACAAAATCCTAACTTTACGACTTTCGGTATCCACAAAAGACATTTAGGAGTAGTAAAGTTAGGATTCCTAATTTTACTACTCCTAAACTAAGAAAAATCCTAACTTTACGACTTTCAGTATTCACAAAAGGCATTTAGGAGTATTAAAGTTAGGATTCATAACTTTACTACTCCTAAACTGAGAAAAATCCTAACTTTCTGCATTCACAAAATGCATTTAGAAGTAGTAAAGTTAGGATTCCTAACTTTACTACTCCCAAACTGAGAAAAAGCCTAACTTTACCACTTACGGTATTCACAAAAGGCATTTAGGAGTAGCAAAGTTAGGATTCCCAACTTTACTACTCCTAAACCGAGAAAAATCCCAACTTTACGACTTTCGTTATTCACAAAAGGCATTTAGGAGTAGTAAAGTCTGGATTACAAAATTTTGCTGATTTGACAGGCCCATGAGATTGCTGCTCAAGAATGTGAAAAATATGTGTGGTCCAAGGAATGTGAACAGTCATTGATGACAATTAAAGAATATATAACCAAAGCCCCCATTTTGAAACCATTTAAGTTGGAGTATAAAACGATCCTGAGCACTGATGCAAGTGCATACTGTCTAGGTTGTGTACTCTTGCAGTTGCATCAGGGAGAAGAAAGAATCATTGCTTTTACCTCTAGGACATAAGGGGTGCTGTGAAGAGTTACCCCATCTTTGAAAAAGAGGCCCTTGTTTGATGGTGGAGGGTTCAACATTTTAGAACATTTCTGTTGCAAGTAAAATTTGAGCTAAGAGTGGATCACAAACCTTTGGTAAATGTTTTTTCTACCAAGGGAGGAGAAAAAGCTACAACTCGCATAGCAAAGTAGATGTTTAGACTTCAGGAATTTTTATTTATGGTGATATATGTGCAGGGCGTAAGAAATGTTAAAGCAGACTGCCTATCACGGTTGCCAATTGAGTACTCAGAGGACAAGGATGATAATATACAAGATACTGACGATTGGATGGTGACATTGATATCAGAGGAGGATATCTCCAAGGATGAGTGGTTGAGTGCCTTGAGTGCAGATGATGAATTAATGAAGGTCAAGCTGAATATAACTAGTTTATGGAGGAAGGAGTGGCCTAATCATATTTTGTTAGGAAAGTTCAAGGTGATATGGACGGAATTATCAGTAATCGACGATATAGTGTACAGGGGTGACAAATTAGTGGTACCTTGTTCCATTCGTGAGAGGGTGATCACATTATTACATGAAGGACATGGAGGAATGTCAGCCATGAAATGTAAAGCACAAATGGATTTTTGGTGGCCAGCAATGGATAAGGACATAGAAAGATTTGTGAGGAATTGTGAAAGTTTTTCTAATAGTGACAAGTCTTGCATTGTTAGGGAGTTACCTATTGTACCTTTTGAGTGTCGTGATGGTGCATGGAGGAAGCTAGGAATGGACATCTGTGGTCTGTTGAATCATGAAGGTCTGAGAGGAAAGTTTGCCATAGTAAAGGCGGATTACTTTTCGAAATGGCCTGAAGTACGTATTGTTGATGAAGTGAAGTCGGATGTTATGATTGGGTTCTGCAGGAGGTATTTGCTAGAGAAGGCATTCCCCAGGAGGTTGTCACAGACAACGGTCCCCAATTTACTTCGGAAAAAATGAGTGTAGTTTTCTAATCTCTCGATATACATGATCATAGAACAGCTCTATATCAACCTAGGGAGAATGGTCTCATTGAGAGATTTAACAGGGTGTTAGGAGAATGTTTACAGCTGAAGTTTAAGTATGGTTTGAAATGGAGGGATGAGTTGCGGAGCATGTTGCGGAATTACCGATGTACTCCACACTCTGTGATGGGTGAATCTCCTTTTGTGTTGTTGAGGGGAAGAAGGCCAACGACGATCACCTGCCTTGTGTGGATGACAAGAGGAAGAAACAGAAGCATTGAATATGATGAGGTGGCCAGTAGGACAAAAGTGAAGCAGAGCAGTTATTGCATGAGACATAATGCTGTGATAGTTAGAGGTCCTCGTGTGTTTAAGGAAGGAGATTAGGTGCGTGTGAAATTGCGCACTGCAGTGAGGAACGGTAAGTCTAGATTTTCTCATCCTAAGAGGATACAGAAAGTGTTGGGTAATACGATCTTGCTAGATGGTGATGAGAGATGGAATGTGAGGAGGTTAGTTCTCTGCAACAAGATAAACCTCAAAGAAAGGGAAGGCAAGTTACTGCAGGAAAATATGTTGCCGATTGTTTGGTGGCAAGAAAAACATTGAGAAAACATACCAATCAAATCCTGAAAGAAAAAGAGTGAAACCAGCATGGTTAAAGGATTATATTTGCTGATTTCTTTCTTATGTTTCTTATTTAAATGCATAGGGGCCGATTCCGATCTCGGTCGGAGGCGCACCCAATACCATTCGGTCGGGAAAAAAGCCATGCGAAAGCCTGTTTCCCGACCGAACCGTACGCGGGTCCGGCCGAGCGAGTACGATGCGAATTCGCCGACCGACTCGTCCGGGCGACCCGACCGCTCTGACCGACTCGTACCCGGATCGTACCGCTCCGACCGACTCGCTCGGACCCGATTCGCACCGCGCAATGGAGACGTTTTCCGGCCGGGTAAGTACGATGCGCACCTCGACCGCTCCGACCGACTCGCGCCGTCCGACTCGAACTCGCTGTCGGAGCCGTACTTGGGGGTCCGTGTCGGACCCCCTGTACGCGTACCCGTGCGAGGCGCACACAGGGGGACCCATGGGTCCCCCTACCTGTGCGTGTACGCCGCGAGCGCTCGCGGCGCACTCGCTGTAGGGGGCGCCTTGTCCGCCTCGCACCCATTGAGGCAATGGGAGCCCGCGTACGCGTTGTACGACCGGCTCCCATTGAGTTCAATGGGAGTCCGACCGACTCGTGTCCGATAACATACGGACGCATCGTACTCGTTCGGTCGGACTGCACGGGTCCGATTCGGTCGGAAATCTCTCCGGGTCCGGCTCGGTCGGAGAAATTTCCGGCCCGAATCGGAATCGACCCCATAGTATTGATTTGGACATATGTGCATGCTTTTCATGGTATAGATGTTGTAATTTCATTGTTGTTTAATTAAGGAGGGAAGGTGCGTTGTATTCTTATGTTGCATTTTCTTGGATTGCCGTAACCTTAAAAGATGTATGTTCCTTGAATAAGAGAACCTTGAAAAGGTTCCATGAAGGAACATAGAAGGCAGACCGGACATCCATTACAGTTAGTGGACCGCACTGTGGGGTCCAGCTCTACATATTTGCTTACCAGTGTGGTTGTTTCAAAGGGCTTCTCTGATGCTTTTCTAGTCGTCGTACTAAACTTTAAGTGGGTGATACTGAGGGGCAGGTCCTTTTTGGTGGCAGCTGCTTTTCATTGGAATGTGCTCTATCTCGCTGCACAAAATGCATTACTAATTTTCTTTCACAAAAGCCTTAAAGACCTGCCTTTGTGTTCCATAGCGACTCATCTTTCCACTCTTCTGTTATCATAACTAGCAATACCTCAGTGCATGAATGCCACAGTTGTGCTTTATAAGATTGTTTAACATATCATAACAAGGGTGCTTAAAAGGTAGAAATATGTAAATAGTTTAAAACTAAATCAGGGAAAAAAGAAAGTAATATCTAGGCATGAAACAGTCTAGCCTTCTCCAAAAGGACAAATGGAGAGTAGACTTTTTACAGGAAATTGTTTTATGTTCTTAGTCAATATTATATTTCATTGTAGACTAAAGGGATCTTGAGAAATGCTTGCCAAGACAATTGATTTTACAAGCCTGCCTTCTAAACCTCTGTCCGTCATATGCTTTTTTAAAGAATGTAATCATTAAAAGAATTTGTATGTCCTTTTACCTTGCTTAAGGGTGTCACATAGGAAGCACTTTTATTAAGGAGTGAACCAATAGTGCTGTTGCTGTCAGTTAAGCATGAGTTCATCAGTTTACTCAGAATCCTTAACTTTTGGATGTTCATAAATATCCTCAATCCCACTGTCACAACTTGTTGTTGTTGAGCAGGTTAACACCACGCCCAAACTAGAGGAGCAACAAGGGACAACCCTAAGATTCCTCCAGTTACAAAAAAAGTGATAACAATTTACTGTTATGTTATATATGTCCTGGGCTGCTACACACTATACTATCCATGAACCAGAAGAGTCAAACATGAAAGCGACTGGAGAAGAAATGATCAAACCCATTGAATTCATTATGGATGTCAAAATCAAGGGCCACCTGTGGCTCAATGGTCTTTCAAAGCAAGCTCAGAATGCATTATAAGAGAGCAACAATTGATAATGAAAGATGTGCCTAAAAGAAATTGTTGGCTCAGCTCAAACAAGTTGATACAAAAATTGCAATTTGAGAATACATTTAATGGAAAATCTTCATAATATGAGTAAATGACAAACATAAAATTATAGTTTTTGGGGTAATATGAATTCTATCCTCGACTGGGGCCCAGATGATCGTAGCCTCCTAGTCACAGAACTTGACAGCAAGGTCCTCATCGCGGTTTCAGTTTCGACCACCGCATTACGATGCAGGCGGTCGAAAGTGAAACCAGTATGTCATTCCGGCTGGATTTCGATGGGCTCAAGGAGCCAGTTACCCAGGCGGAGACAGGCACGTAATCCCTATGGATGGCCTGTCATAAAGCAACATTGAGGGCCCTTATGAGGGCCCCCTTCTTCCTGCGGTCTCCGGTTGGAAAAATATCAGAAATGAAATATGGATAACAAAAATATTGACTTCCTATACTTCACTAGTTCGAATTTATTAAAAGTGCTTTCGGCTTTAGTATGAACCTAATTGCCTTTCATACAATAAAATACTGCCAACAGATACATTAAACAAAATTGGTCATAAAAATACATGTACAATACTATAAAAATGACTCCCATTAAAAGTCCAAAGGCAAAATAGTACAATATAAAGGTTCTTTCACTTGCACTACTTCTACTAAGTCCTGCTGAACTTGTTATGTCGCCTGAGAAATTGCCTAAATCTCCCAGCTTGTCCTTCAATATAAGCCAGATGCTTTTGTCATGACACTTGCAACAGAAGGAATAATTTCTCTGCTTCATTCTCGAATTGTTAGTTGTATAGAATCTTAGCTATTGAGTATGACCTAACTCTATTGTACAGAGGACAATGTAAGGTGCGCTAAGTCCTCTTTTTCCCGCAGGAACATTTATTTAAGAACGCAGGGTTTCTTCTGTTCTTGATGGCATTCAGAATCAGGCAGACTCCCCTTTCTCATGCAAACAGTCTTCGTTTTCTCAGATTTTTTAGAAGATCAAGATTCTGTTAGGTGTTAAGTGATGGGTCAAACAGGCCAACCATGGATGTCATTTGTGAATAGTCAGGGGTTGCAGATGTGACCTTTAGCTTACACCCCGCTACTCCTGGCACTTCCTTTATGAACCCTGGCCTCAGAGGAGGCAAACATTTTGCCCCCTCTGAGGCAAGGGGTCTCAAAGGAAGTGCCAGGAGTATTAGGGAGCAAGCTAGGGGTCACAGCGATGACCCCTGACTACTTCCAAATGACAGCCTTGAGGCCAACATGAAATCTTGGATGAAAGTTACTTAGAACGGTTATTGTTTGTTTCTGCTTTAAATTGAGAAATTCCTTGTTTACAATATCATTTGCCTTGTTACACGTCAGCAAATTCATGCTTGCTGCTGTAGAATTACCAATTCCTTGTGCTTCCTTTTCCCATTGAATTACATATGATGATTTGCTTTTCGTAGAGAAGTGTACTTTCCAGCCTTGATCCACTAGGTTTGTGCTCAAAAAAACACAAATATCATTTTTAAGAATATCGATTTTAACTATATCTAAAAAACAAACAGATCGGAAACAAAAATATTGTTACCTTTAAAGAAAAATATCGATTAACACAATATTGACTACAATATTATTGCCAAAATAATTAAATAATCATTCATAGATGTAATCAATCCATTAAAAACGTAAAGCATGTAAAAAATATGATAAACTTATACACAATTATAAAGTATAAATTAAATAATAGTTTAAAATATGTACAATTATTTCTTTCATATATATTAAAAAAACATGTTAACAAGATGTTGAAAATATGTTTCTAAAAAAATTGAAGAAATGTTAAAGTAATGGAAAAAAAGTTTAAAATGTACAACATCCAATAGTATTTAAATATAATTGACATATTTTTAATAATAAAACAATAATAAAAAATTTATTTACTTAACTTCCTACAAACGTATTTTTAAGATAAAATATATATGACTAAAATGCAAAAATATGCAATAAATAAGCTTGAAAACGTAAATAAATTGAATAAAATGGTTGACATGTCTTTATTATACAAAAAAGGTAATTAATAATATAATTGGTTACAAACATACAACTTTTTAAAATTATATTTCTAATCATCAACAATAATATTAAAAGAGCACAACGTATTTCTATTACATACAAATAAAAGTAAAATAAAAGACTTCAGAATAAAATTATAATATAAAATAATCACACTTCAACATAAATGGGTGCCATTTACTATTCCCAATCCAATCTAAACCAATTTGAAGAACTTGTTGGACTTTAAAGGGGTGACATTTGCTATTCCCATTCCAATATAATCCAATTTAGGGAAGGTGTTGGATGCTAAAGGGGTAACATTTACTATTCCCACTCCCATCTAAAGGCCTCATTCCGAGTCTGACGATCCATGGACTACCATACTCGCAGGGGGGGGGTGGCATGGTGGTGGAGGTCTTCCGACTGCCATATTATGGCCAGGGTGGTCGAGCCACCCAGGGACCGCCGCAACCACCAGGGATCAGAGATCCCTGGCGGTGGTGCGATGGTTTTGAGGCTGCAATATGCTTGGCCACGGTGAGCCTGCCATGAAAACTGTGGCAGAGAGGAAACAAAGGGGTCTCTACAGGGCCCCCTGTTGCCTCAGGGCCATGGGATGCATGTAGGGGGGCACATGTTGTGCTCCACTGTGTGCATGCACCGCAGTACTTTCATGGCATGACTTTAGCAGTCCATGTCGTGCAGGTACTGATTTTGACGTTCCTATTGCGGTGCTTATTTCTTAGGCACCGCGCCTTGGGAATACCAAAGAACCACCCACCAGATAGGAGAAAACTCCTAATCTGGCTGGCAGTTCAACCACAGGTTTGGCGGTGCGGGAGTGGGGTGATCCCGCACGGCCAAACTCATAATAAAGCCCAAGTCAATTTGGGGAAAGCGTTGCACATCAAAGGGATGACATTTACTATTCCCACTCCAATCCAAATATATTGTGGGAATGTGTTGGATACTAAAGAGGTTACATCAGTATACCCACTCCAATCTATTAATAATGGAGGAAGGTGTTGGACATTAAAGGGTTGACATTTACTATTCCCCCTCCAATGTAAACCAATTTGGGGAAGGCGTTAGACACTAAAGGGTGACATTTACTACTCCCACTCCAATCTAAACCAATTTGGGGACGGCGTTAGACACTAAAGGGTGACATTTACTACTCCCATTCAAATCTAAACCAATTTGGGGATGGCATTGGGCACTAAAGGAGTGGCATTTACTATTTCCAATCCAAACCTTATATGTTTTTGTTTAGAGATACCGCTGATGAAGGGCGATTGTTATAGCCCGAAATGCATTGGGATACACTCTACAGCAAGTCTATAAAGAATGACAAGACTTGTTGATAAGGATCACGTCCTTGATATTGAAGCGACTTGACCAGAGACAACGTCTATGCATGTTAAACTGCATATGATTTCTGTTTATGGACAATTATGTTTATGGATGGTTGAGATATTACTATTGATTAAGGTTCATCGATGCATGTTAGAATCATTGTTTATTCCCAGTTTGGGAACCAGTAGTGCACAGTGTGTCTGGAGCAAATGTTCTAGGTATTTCTTTTATTACTAATCGGAGACAAGGGTGAAGCCCCCTCACAGAGTGCACAAGAAACCTAGCAAATCAGTTTACTTTTGTTTACACTAGAACATTATCCACTTAACACCAGAGTGCAACACAACATTTCATGGACATTAAAGGGTTGATATTTACTATTCCCACTCCAATCTAAACCAATCTGGGGAAGGCGTTAAACACTAAATGGTGACATTTACTACTCCGGCTCTAATCTAAACCAGTTTGGGGATGGCGTTGGGCACTAAAGGAGTGGCATTTGCTATTCCCAATCCAAACCAAACACACTGGAGGAAGATGTTGGACACAATTTAGTATTCCCCAACAATCCATCCATATTGGGGGAAGGTGTTGGACACTAAAGTGGTGGCATTTACTATTCCCATTCCAATCTAAACCAATCTGAGAAAGGTGCTGGACACCAAAGGGGTGACATGTACTATTCCAACTCCAATCTAAGGCTATTTGAAAAAGGTGTTGGAGGCTAAAAAGGTGAAATTTACAATATCCATTTCAATATAAAACATTTTAAATAAGGTAATACAAATTAATCAATTTAAATGCACAATCAATACTTCATACTCATACACATTTTTTTACTATGAAATTAGATACAATTTAATCTAAAAACACACCAACCAAAATTACAAACCTATATTTACATATTTATATATTAAAATATAAAAACATTATGAATTACTATTAATAATTAATATATTATGAAACATTTTATTACCATAAATGACAAATAAACTAATATTCCAAAAATAACCATAAAATAAAATGTTTTTATATACATGTTATATTTAAAAATATATAAATATTTTTTAAATACAATTATAATTTAAAAAAATGCAATTATTTCTACAATTTTAAATAAGTGTTTAAAAAAATGTAAACATTTTAAAAAATTTCACACAAATATGTCTAAATGTTTTACTTTATTAAAAATGTAAACAAATTTAAAATTTTAAATTGTTTTTCTTTAAACAAAATAATACAATTATTATGGATCTTAATTAATATGTAAAAACAATATATAACAAATATTAATGTAACTAAACACATTTAAAAATTCAATATTGATAATTTGCATATCTTCAAAATTATTAACGTTACGGATGATTTAAAATATATATTAAAAAAAAATCTTCCCACCCTTATCCCCTAAAAACCCAATACCTCTGTACTAAAAAAAGGTTTTGAACAATTACTGATATACATTAAAACAACTGAAAATACAAAGTTCAACTATTCCCTAACTAAAAAATGATCTTTCTAAAAAAAAACAATAAACAGATACAATCAAAGACACTACAATAAATGACATACTAATTACAAACCATATTACATACAATGATCTTTTCTACATCAATACTTTTTTACAATAATATTAAAAATAACTATAGACGATATTTTTATCTTCAATATTTCTGTCGACGATATTTTTCATATCAGAAATTCTTGACACAATATTTTTGTCACAATAATTTTTTTCCAATATTCTGCCCAAACACCGTAACACATGAATGAGGGTCTGTGGTTTTCAATCCATAGAATGTTCTTACTTTTTTAGTGTTACAACTTTGGTGTGTATCATGAGATGTTGGATGTATTTCTCAGAATAAATGAAATGATATCACAAGCGCTTGTTTTACTTTTTTCAGATGCCTTTTATATAAACAAAGAACTGAGTATGTTTCTAAATGGATGCCTGTAATCTGTCTGAATTTTATGCAACTAATTTCCTAACTTTGTATTTGGAATTCATGATGGATCCCATGGTTCCTAAAATACACCCATTGAGAGGCAATGAGGTTGTAAAACATGTAGAGCTAGTGGGAAAATGATGTGACACTGAAGTTGTTAATTTGTGGGGACGGAAGTGAATGAAGGAAGAAGTGCCTACCCTCTAGCCCAGTTAAAATGATGGGCTCTCAGTTTGACCATTTTATGCGACAAAAACAGCCTTCTCACCCCAGAGAACAATCGAGTATAAGCCAGCAACATCATGGATTGAGGGGACAGTGTTGGAGTAGGTGGTAAGGGCCAGTCGTGCAAAGGCTTTTTGTGGTTGCAAATGGCCCAATTCATAGAATTGGGCTATTTGCAATTGCAAAAGTGCCTTTTGGTATGTACAAACCTCAAACTGCAATTCGATAAAACATTGCTGAAACCCATTTTTGGTATGAGACCTGTGAGAAGTTGGCCTGGTATATGCTGTCCACTAATTATAGTGGGCACCTTGCACCAGTCCAAACAACCCCTTATTGGAGATAGGTTAAAGACAACCTTTATTGAAAGCTATCCTAGTGGTAGCTATGGAGAGCAGCCTTCAGGCTAAGTCTTGAAGGAATGTAAAGCAGCTTGTTTTACCAGCCTATAATCTCTTGAGTGACCAAATGAAAGAGGACCACACCAGGTATATATTCAAAATATATGTATTTATTGCTAAACACACCCCTCTAGTCTCTTTATGAGGCTAGAGTTCGAACTACATAAGTTATAAGTTAGTTATCTACAGTAATAGCACAAATACACGTTTGAGCCCTAGGGGCGTACCAAACCATATACCAATAAAGTGGTATAAGAACCACGACTGAGCTAGACACAGGGCCTAGAGCCTGTAGAAGTGCTTGGACCTTAAGGAACCACCCAAGGTAGTGACACAGGGGACCCTCGGGGGACGTGTGCAGTGTATGAACACAGCCGCGAATCGTCGTTAACTTCTATGGGGAAAGTCGCGGTTTGAATTTAAAAGAAAAGGGACACTTAGAGGAGGACTTGGAGCAAACCCTTTGAGAACTAGGCTGTTCTAGTGTCAATACCCACGGGAGCACCGGAGTACTCGAGTTACCTCACCCAGGGGAGCCGGGTGCGTAGGTGTCTTTCGGGGTCGGGTTTCGTCGTCGCTTTCAATGGCGATCTGCTGCAAAGTGCTGCTGGCGGCCAAGTCGAAAGTGTTCGGGTGGATCCAAAGGTGGATCGAAGATCTGAAGAACCTGAAAGCAGAGGGGACAGAGTCTGGGTCACTAGCCAGTGACCAGGAAGGCGATGAGCAGATGCCCACCGATGTCGAGTGCTTCAGGTAGGTTGACAGTCATCTTGACTCTTCAGCCACGAGGTCCAGGAGGCATCGATGATGACTAGGAGCTGGATTCGAGCTGTCCCATGACGTCTGTCGATTGCAGGGGTATCGCCGACCAGATTGGACCCAACAAGCCTTGGCAACGGCAAGTCTTGTGGAAATGGAAGAAGGACGATGTTGCATACCAGCAAGGTCTGTGGGACTCACCCAGCAAGGGTTAGTCAGGGCACGCCTGGAGCAACGAGGGAGCCCAAGCAGAAGAAGATTGGCCTTCGGGAGGGCCTACTAGCCAACGGACTAGCGACCGCAAAGGAGCCTCAAGTGGACGCACTTGGAGCTGGCTCACGGGACACTCGTGGAGTGGAGGCCAGTGATCTTCAGTGCAATTGGTGCTGGAGGTGGGGGCTACTCAGAACCCAAAGCACAACTTCGTGGGAGACCAGGAAGAGGATGCACTTGCAAATGTGCTCGGTGTCCAGGGGTCACGGTTCCACATTACCCACGACAGCTACGGGCCTCAGCTTTGCTGGGGACTCAGGGCAGCCTCGGGGAAGTCTGGAAATCTACCTCTGGTGATGCAAAGACTTCAGCGTCCGGCGGGAGCTTCAGCGATGCAGACCGGACAATTGCTTCTTTGGTGCCTGCCAAGCAGGGGAGTCACTCCTTGACCCCAAGGGAGATTCTTCAGTCCTCTAATCTTGAAGTAGAGCGTCGAAGGTCCAGGATTCTGTGTCAGAGTTTCGTCCAGGTTAATCTAAAGTCCTAAGGACTGGGGTCCCATACTTATACTAAGGTAGGTGGTTGGACATACTCTGTGGACCCACCTATGGGAGGGTCAGGGCAGAGGGGTGGTTACACCCCTTTCCCTTTGTCCAGTTTCGCGCCAGAGCAGGGGCTGGAAGACCCTGATCCGGTTTGAACTGGGGTATGCACCAAATGTGCCCCCAGTGCAGGACTTCAAAGCACCAGAGAGTGCTCCCGCCCAGCCCCAATACACACTATCCTGTCTGGGGAGGTGGTTACACCTCCCTGGGACAGGAAACCTATTGTCCAGGCCTCCCTGCCGGAGTTTCGGTCAGCAGCAGGAGGCCAGACTCATGTCTGTGGCAGCGGCATCCATTTTGTGATGCCAGGGCTCTGGAAAGTCAGTACCGGGTATACCGGTGTGTACATGTCTCTCCCTCTAGAAGGGTGGAATGCTACCCCCGCCGCCAGAACTGGCGGGGGTAGTATTCCAAGATGTTTGACACCAAACACGACATGTTTCCGTGCAGCCATCCCAAAGTTAGCATTTAACGCGAGGTTATAATGCGCTTAAGAGTATATGGTCGGGCTGCACTACAAACAGCATCAGAGAAGGGTCTCAGAACGCTGCAGAGGGGCCCAGCTCATGCAGGGGCACCCTCTCACATAGGAACCACGCACTCTGCCTTCAGGATTGATAAGGCCTGCCATAGGAGTGACTTATAGGTTTATATGTGTGTATGTATGTAGTGATATAGGTAGCCTATATCACAGTAAGGGGTGCATGCACCACCTTACCCAGGCTGCAGTAGCAGACCTGTGGTGTCCTTTGGCTGGCCTTCCAGGGGTGGCACAATACATGCTTCAGCCCCTGGCAGGCCTCTGAGGTACCTATGCCCTGGGTACATAGTATACCATATACTAGGGACTTATAAGGGCACTCCAGATTCCAATCAGAGATGTGCCTAAGGCACATGGGAACCATTTTAGAGAGGAAGCAGCTAGGCTGGGGTTCTGATTAGCAGGGCCCCAGCCAGACTAAGGTCGGAAAACAGTGAAGCATCAGCAAAAAGTGGGGGTACCCATGTGAAGCAGATCCTACTCTCCTACACAACCCCCCCAAACGTAGGGACATTAAACTAACCTTGCCCAGTTAAGTCTTCATGTTCTAAGTGGAAGTACCTAGAGAGTCCATCTGCATTGGCATGGTTACTCCCAGGTCTATGTTCCACTGTGAAGTCCATCCCCTGTAGGGAAATGGACCACCTAAGCAGTTTGGGGTTTTCACCCTTCATTTGTTTTAGCCATAAGAGGGGCTTATGGTCTGTTTGAACAAGGAAGTGAGTACCAAACAAGTATGGCCTCAACTTCTTCAGAGCCCAGACCACAGCAAAGGCCTCCCTCTCAATGGCTGACCAACATTTCTCTCTAGGGGTCAGCCTTCTGCTAATAAAAGCTACTGGCTGATCCTGACCTTCATCATTCAATTGTGACAGTACAGCCCCTACCCCCAATTCAGATGCATCTGTTTGGACAATGAACTTCTTGGAGTAATCAGGACTCTGTAGAATGGGAGCAGTGCACATGGCCTGCTTCAGGTCATCAAATGCCTTTTGACAGCTAACTGTCCACTGAACCTTTTGGGCATTTTCTTGGAAGTTAAGTCATTCAGGGGTGTCACTATTGTCCATACCCCTTGACAAATCTCCTATAGTACCCAGTCAGGCCTAAAAAGGCTCTCACCTGAGTCTGGGTAGTTGGAGCAGTCCAGTCCATGATGGTCTGGATCTTGCTCTGCAGTGGTTGAACCTGGCCTCCACCCACAAGGTGGCCCAGGTACACAACCTGACTCTGCCCTATCTGGCACTTGGTGGCCTTGATAGGCCTGCTTTCTGCAGGGCCTGCAAAACATTTCTGAGGTGGACCAGGTGATCCTCCCAGGTGGAGCTAAAGACAGCAATATCATCTAGATATGCTGCACTATAGGCTTCCAGACCTGTAAGGACTGTATTCACCAACCTCTGAAAAGTGGCAGGTGCATTCTTCAGACCAAAGGGCATCAATACAAATTGATAATGCCCACTAGGGGTTGAGAATGCTGTCTTTGGCTTTGCATCATCAGCTAGTCTGATCTGCCAGTAGCCAGCTGTCAGGTCAAATGTGCTTAGATACTTGGCTGAGGCCAAAGTGTCTATTAGCTCATCTGCCCTAGGTATTGGATGGGCATCAGTCCTAGTGACTGCATTGAGACCCCTGTAGTCCACACAAAACCTCATCTCTCTTTTCCCACCATTGGTGTGAGGTTTTGGCACAAGGACCACCGGACTAGCCCAAGGGCTATCTGAGGGTTCAATAACTCCCAAATCCAACATCTTCTGGACTTCTGTCCTGATACAGTCCCTGACATGGTCAGGTTGCCTATAAATCTTATTTTTAATAGGCAGACTGTCCCCAGTGTCCACTTCATGAGTGCACCAGGTAGTCTGACTGGGTGTGAGTGAGAATATGTGTCTGAACTGATTGAGCACCTGTCTGCAATCAGTCTGCTGCTGGGTAGTGAGGCTGCCTGCCAAGGCTACACCATCCACTGACCCATCATCAGGGTTCTGTGAGAGCAAGTCAGGGAGTGGGTCACTCTCTTCCTCCTGTCCCTCATCAGTAGCCATGAGCAAGCCCATGTCTGACCTGTCCACATATGGTTTTAACCTGTTGACATGGAGAACCCTGTGGGGACTCCTGGGTGTTCCTAGGTCCACCAAATAGGTAACCTCACCCTTCTGTTCGACAATGGTATGGGGTCCACTCCATTTGTCTTGGAGAGCTGCTGGGGCCACTGGCTCCAACACCCACACCTTCTGTCCTGGCTGGTAAACAGTCAGTACAGCCTTTTGGTCATGCCAGGCTTTTTGCAGTTCCTGGCTAGCCTCAAGGTTTTTAGTTGCCTTTTTCATGAACTCAGCCATCCGGGAGCAGAGACCAAGTACATAGTCCACTATGTCTTGCTTTGGGGGCTTGAGAGGTAACTCCCATCCTTCCTTCACCAAGCACAATGGACCCCTGACAGGGTGACCAAACAAAAGTTCAAAAAGGCTGTAGCCAACCCCTTTTGAGGCACCTCCCTGTATGCAAATAAAAGGCAGGGCAAGAGTATGTCCCATCTTCGCCTAAGCTTTTCTGGGAGCCCTTTAATCATGCCCTTCAAGGTTTTGTTGAATCTCTCAACTAAACCATTGCATTGTGGGTGATAGGGTGTGGTGAACTTGTAAGTCACTCCACACTCCTTCCACATTGCTTTTAAGTATCCAGACATAAAGTTAGCACCCTGTCTGATACAACCTCCTTAGGGAAGCCCACTCTTGAGAAAATTCCCAGGAGGGCTCTTGCCACCACAGGTGCTGTAGTGGTCCTAAGGGGAATAGCCTCTGGGTACCTGATGGCATGATCCACTACCACCAGGATAAACCTGTGCCCAGATGCTGTTTGGGGATCCATGGGACCAACAATGTCAATCCCCACCCTTTCAAAGGGAACCCCCACCACAGGTAGTGGTATCAGGGGGCCTTTGTAGTGCCACCTGCCTTGCCACTGGCCTGGCAGGTTACACAGGAGCGACAAAACTCCTTGGTGTCTTCAGACATGTGGGGCCAGTGAAAGTGAGGGACAATTCTGTCCCAAGTCTTGTTCTGGCCCAGGTGACCTGCTAAGGGAATGTCATGGGCTAGGGTCAATAGGAAGCCCCTGAACTTCAGAGGTATAACCAACCTCCTGGTGGCACCAGGCTTGGGGTCTCTACACTCTGAGTACAAGAGTCCATCATCCCAATACACTGTATGGGGACCACTAGCTTTCCCAGCAGCCTCAGCAGCAGATTGCTGTCTGAGGGGTTCAAGAGAGGGGCAGCTCTGCTGCTCCTGGCTCAGATCTGCCCTGGAAGGGCCCCCTGTCCCCAAGAACTCAACCTGGTCAGGTTCAAGCTACTCTGGGACAGTTCCTTCCTCAGTACTGAGATCATCCCCCTCAAGAGACTGATCTTCCTTCTGAGCCAAGGGGAAGGCACTGCCTTTACCCTACTACTCCTCTTCTTGGAGGGCACTTGGTCCATTATTCCAGAATCCAAGGCCTGTTCAGTGTTAGACATTTTGGCTTGTGACCTGGTCACAGCAAACACATCTGCAGGGATGCCCAGCATTTCTGCATGGGTCCTGAGCTCCACTTCTGCCCAAGCTGAAGTTTCTAAGTCATTGCCAAGCAAGCATTCAACGGGTAGGTCTGCACTTACCACAACCTTCTTAAGGCCAGTTACCCCTCCCCAGGAGACGTTAACAACTGCCAGAGTATGGTCTGTTCTGACGTTGCTAGCATTGGTCACTTGGTACATTTCACCAAGTATAATCTGCCCAGGATTCACAAGGTCTTGTGTCACCATGGTGACACTTGCCCCTGTGTCCCTAAATGCCAAAGCCTCTTTTCCATTGATTAAGGGCTGTTGCCTGTACTTGCCCAGATTACTGGGACTCACAGAGGAGGTCACATCCATGCCTCCATCACAGACTAGGACAGCCTGAGTGAGTTCTCTGACTAGGTCAGAGCTCATCTCCTTACCCAGGGTCAACCCTACTAAACCCTTGGCTTGTGTAGTCCCACCACCAACTGTAACTGCACTAGGGGAGCAGGTGCCTTAGGGACATTGGTGGGGGCTGGAATAGAGTCTTTGGACTTGGTGCAATCACTGGTCCAGTGGGTCTTTTGCTTACAGACCTTGCACCATGGTTTCTTTTGGCCTCTTCCCTTGTTAGACTGTGAATCCCCACCTGAAGAAGATTTTTGGGGGCCTTGTGAAGACTTTTGGTCTTTACCCTTCTCCCCACCCTTATCAGAGGTTTTCGAATCTTGCTTCTTAGGGTCACCACCTTGGTTCTGTACCTTCTGCCTCACCCTGGTTCTGACCCATTTGTCTGCCTTCTTTCCCAATTCTTGGGGAGAGGTCAGATCAGAGTCCACCAGGTGCTGATGCAACAGCTGATTTTGACAATTGTTAAGGATCTGCTCCCTCATGATAAGATTGTACAATCCTGTGAAGTCACATACCTTACTGCCCAATAACCAACCTTCCAGAGCCTTGGCAGCACAATCAACAAAGTCCACCCAGTCTTGAGTCTGTGCCTTTTGGGTATCCCTGAACTTTAACCTGTATTGTTCAGTGGTTAGGCCAAACCCATCAATTAGAGCACTCTTCAAGACTTTGTAATTATCAGCATCCTCCTCTCTAACAGTGAGGAGCTTATCTCTACCTTTGTCTGCAAAGGAGAGCCACAAGATTGCTGCCCACTGCTCCTGAGGGACCCTCTGTACTTTACAGGCCCTCTCTAGATCAGTTATCCATTTGTGGATGCCATCCCCACTCTGGTAGGGAGGGACAATCTTGCTCAGGTTTCTATGGTCATACGAGCTTTCCCTATCTTTGGGAAAACTGCTGCCACCATGGGACTCTAGTCCCATCTTTTGTCTCTCTCTATAGAGATCTAGGGACTCCCTGTCTATAGCCAATTGCTGTTTTCTGAGCTCAAGCTGGGCTTGTTCATACTGAAGCAATCTCTTTCTCCTTTCATGAGAGGATTCCCTCCTATGAGAGGAGACAGAGATCCCTATTGAGGTGTCAGAGTGGTTAGACTCCTGAGAAGGAGATCTAGACCTTCTGGGCACACTCATTATTCTTCCTGGGGGGACAAAGGGGAGGTCATTCTGATCCTCCTCCTCCACAGGAGGAATTGGGTTTTCCAGGACAAGGTCATTTTCACCTTCCTGTCCAGTTTCAGAGGGGGGGGCCTGGGTTTCTTCACCCCTGACCCCTTCCTCATCTTCTGCCCCACCCTCTCTGCCTACCCCTTCAGACCCTAGGGGCCTGCTGAGATCATCAGCCAGTAACACCTCCCTGAGGTGTTGGGTGCTGGCACTTTTGCCTGCCTTCAGCTTCCTAGTATTGCATAATGCTCTCAATTCCAAGAATGGGAGTTTATCATACTTGGAGGGAAGAAGCCCACTGGCTTCTGGCAAGGACTCACTGGGTCCTGGCTTTGAAGACATTACTAGTGAGGTGTGGTGTATGCACTACCTACTCTAGTGTGGCCTACTAAACTCTCTTGAGTTGTAGAAAGGGTGTGCTATCCCTTAACACACAACTCTAAGTTCAGTAGAACTTACTGTATACTAAGCTTGATTTATATGTATCTTAGGTACCCTTAGTGGTTTTCAGTTGATCAATTCAATTGAGATTATCTGGTAAAACAATAGCAAGCTGGAATCCCACACGCTGCCACCAATGTGAGAAGTTGGCCTGGTATATGCTGTCCACTAATTATAGTGGGCACCTTGCACCAGTCCAAACAACCCCTTATTGGAGATAGGTTAAAGACAACCTTTATTGAAAGCTATCCTAGTGGTAGCTATGGAGAGCAGCCTTCAGGCTAAGTCTTGAAGGAATGTAAAGCAGCTTGTTTTACCAGCCTATAATCTCTTGAGTGACCAAATGAAAGAGGACCACACCAGGTATATATTCAAAATATATGTATTTATTGCTAAACACACCCCTCTAGTCTCTTTATGAGGCTAGAGTTCGAACTACATAAGTTATAAGTTAGTTATCTACAGTAATAGCACAAATACACGTTTGAGCCCTAGGGGCGTACCAAACCATATACCAATAAAGTGGTATAAGAACCACGACTGAGCTAGACACAGGGCCTAGAGCCTGTAGAAGTGCTTGGACCTTAAGGAACCACCCAAGGTAGTGACACAGGGGACCCTCGGGGGACGTGTGCAGTGTATGAACACAGCCGCGAATCGTCGTTAACTTCTATGGGGAAAGTCGCGGTTTGAATTTAAAAGAAAAGGGACACTTAGAGGAGGACTTGGAGCAAACCCTTTGAGAACTAGGCTGTTCTAGTGTTAATACCCACGGGAGCACCGGAGTACTCGAGTTACCTCACCCAGGGAGCCGGGTGCGTAGGTGTCTTTCGGGGTCGGGTTTCGTCGTCGCTTTCAATGGCGATCTGCTGCAAAGTGCTGCTGGCGGCCAAGTCGAAAGTGTTCGGGTGGATCCAAAGGTGGATCGAAGATCTGAAGAACCGGAAAGCAGAGGGGACAGAGTCTGGGTCACTAGCCAGTGACCAGGAAGGCGATGAGCAGATGCCCACCGATGTCGAGTGCTTCAGGTAGGTTGACAGTCATCTTGACTCTTCAGCCACGAGGTCCAGGAGGCATCGATGATGACTAGGAGCTGGATTCGAGCTGTCCCATGACGTCTGTCAATTGCAGGGGTATCGCCGACCAGATTGGACCCAACAAGCCTTGGCAACGGCAAGTCTTGTGGAAATAGAAGAAGGACGATGTTGCATACCAGCAAGGTCTGTGGGACTCACCCAGCAAGGGTTAGTCAGGGCACGCCAGGAGCAAGGAGGGAGCCCAAGCAGAAGAAGATTGGCCTTCGGGAGGGCCTACTAGCCAACGGACTAGCAACCACAAAGGAGCCTCAAGTGGACGCACTTGGAGCTGGCTCACGGGATACTCGTGGAGTGGAGGCCAGTGATCTTCGGTGCAATCGGTGCTGGAGATGAGGGCTACTCAGGACCCAAAGCACAACTTCGTGGGAGACCAGGAAGAGGATGCACTTGCAAATGTGCTCAGTGTCCAGGGGTCACGGTTCCACGTTACCCACGACAGCTACGGGCCTCAGCTTTGCTGGGGACTCAGGGCAGCCTCGGGAAGTCTGGAAATCTACCTCTGGTGATGCAAAGACTTCAGCGTCCGGCGGGAGCTTCAGCGATGCAGACCGGACAATTGCTTCTTTGGTGCCTGCCAAGCAGGGGAGTCACTCCTTGACCCCAAGGGAGATTCTTCAGTCCTCTAATCTTGAAGTAGAGCGTCGAAGGTCCAGTATTCTGTGTCAGAGTTTCGTCCAGGTTAATCTAAAGTCCTAAGGACTGGGGTCCCATACTTATACTAAGGTAGGTGGTTGGACATACTCTGTGGACCCACCTATGGGAGGGTCAGGGCAGAGGGGTGGTTACACCCCTTTCCCTTTGTCCAGTTTCGCGCCAGAGCAGGGGCTGGAAGCCCCTGATCCGGTTTGAACTGGGGTATGCACCAAATGTGCCCCCAGTGCAGGACTTCAAAGCACCAGAGAGTGCTCCCGCCCAGCCCCAATACACACTATCCTGTCTGGGGAGGTGGTTACACCTCCCTGGGACAGGAAACCTATTGTCCAGGCCTCCCCTGCCGGAGTTTCGGTCAGCAGCAGGAGGCCAGACTCATGTCTGTGGCAGCGGCATCCATTTTGTGATGCCAGGGCTCTGGAAAGTCAGTACCGGGTATACCGGTGTGTACATGTCTCTCCCTCTAAAAGGGTGGAATGCTACCCCCGCTGCCAGAACTGGCGGGGGTAGTATTCCAAGATGTTTGACACCAAACACGACATGTTTCCGTGCAGCCATCCCAAAGTTAGCATTTAACGCGAGGTTATAATGCGCTTAAGAGTATATGGTCGGGCTGCACTACAAACAGCATCAGAGAAGGGTCTCAGAATGCTGCAGAGGGGCCCAGCTCATGCAGGGGCACCCTCTCACATAGGAACCACGCACTCTGCCTTCAGGATTGATAAGGCCTGCCATAGGAGTGACTTATAGGTTTATATGTGTGTATGTATGTAGTGATATAGGTAGCCTATATCACAGTAAGGGGTGCATGCACCACCTTACCCAGGCTGCAGTAGCAGACCTGTGGTGTCCTTTTGGCTGGCCTTCCAGGGGTGGCACAATACATGCTTCAGCCCCTGGCAGGCCTCTGAGGTACCTATGCCCTGGGTACATAGTATACCATATACTAGGGACTTATAAGGGCACTCCAGATTCCAATCAGAGATGTGCCTAAGGCACATGGAAACCATTTTAGAGAGGAAGCAGCTAGGCTGGGGTTCTGATTAGCAGGGCCCCAGCCAGACAAGGTCGGAAAACAGTGAAGCATCAGCAAAAAGTGGGGGTACCCATGTGAAGCAGATCCTACTCTCCTACACAACCCCCCCAAACGTAGGGACATTAAACTAACCTTGCCCAGTTAAGTCTTCATGTTCTAAGTGGAAGTACCTAGAGAGTCCATCTGCATTGGCATGGTTACTCCCAGGTCTATGTTCCACTGTGAAGTCCATCCCCTGTAGGGAAATGGACCACCTAAGCAGTTTGGGGTTTTCACCCTTCATTTGTTTTAGCCATAAGAGGGGCTTATGGTCTGTTTGAACAAGGAAGTGAGTACCAAACAAGTATGGCCTCAACTTCTTCAGAGCCCAGACCACAGCAAAGGCCTCCCTCTCAATGGCTGACCAACATTTCTCTCTAGGGGTCAGCCTTCTGCTAATAAAAGCTACTGGCTGATCCTGACCTTCATCATTCAATTGTGACAGTACAGCCCCTACCCCCAATTCAGATGCATCTGTTTGGACAATGAACTTCTTGGAGTAATCAGGACTCTGTAGAATGGGAGCAGTGCACATGGCCTGCTTCAGGTCATCAAATGCCTTTTGACAGCTAACTGTCCACTGAACCTTTTGGGCATTTTCTTGGAAGTTAAGTCACTCAGGGGTGTCACTATTGATCCATACCCCTTGACAAATCTCCTATAGTACCCAGTCAGGCCTAAAAAGGCTCTCACCTGAGTCTGGGTAGTTGGAGCAGTCCAGTCCATGATGGTCTGGATCTTGCTCTGCAGTGGTTGAACCTGGCCTCCACCCACAAGGTGGCCCAGGTACACAACCTGACTCTGCCCTATCTGGCACTTGGTGGCCTTGATAGGCCTGCAAAACATTTCTGAGGTGGACCAGGTGATCCTCCCAGGTGGAGCTAAAGACAGCAATATCATCTAGATATGCTGCACTATAGGCTTCCAGACCTGTAAGGACTGTATTCACCAACCTCTGAAAAGTGGCAGGTGCATTCTTCAGACCAAAGGGCATCAATACAAATTGATAATGCCCACTAGGGGTTGAGAATGCTGTCTTTGGCTTTGCATCATCAGCTAGTCTGATCTGCCAGTAGCCAGCTGTCAGGTCAAATGTGCTTAGATACTTGGCTGAGGCCAAAGTGTCTATTAGCTCATCTGCCCTAGGTATTGGATGGGCATCAGTCCTAGTGACTGCATTGAGACCCCTGTAGTCCACACAAAACCTCATCTCTCTTTTCCCACCATTGGTGTGAGGTTTTGGCACAAGGACCACCGGACTAGCCCAAGGGCTATCTGAGGGTTCAATAACTCCCAAATCCAACATCTTCTGGACTTCTGTCCTGATACAGTCCCTGACATGGTCAGGTTGCCTATAAATCTTATTTTTAATAGGCAGACTGTCCCCAGTGTCCACTTCATGAGTGCACCAGGTAGTCTGACTGGGTGTGAGTGAGAATATGTGTCTGAACTGATTGAGCACCTGTCTGCAATCAGTCTGCTGCTCGGTAGTGAGGCTGCCTGCCAAGGCTACACCATCCACTGACCCATCATCAGGGTTCTGTGAGAGCAAGTCAGGGAGTGGGTCACTCTCTTCCTCCTGTCCCTCATCAGTAGCCATGAGCAAGCCCATGTCTGACCTGTCCACATATGGTTTTAACCTGTGGACATGGAGAACCCTGTGGGGACTCCTGGGTGTTCCTAGGTCCACCAAATAGGTAACCTCACCCTTCTGTTCGACAATGGTATGGGGTCCACTCCATTTGTCTTGGAGAGCTGCTGGGGCCACTGGCTCCAACACCCACACCTTCTGTCCTGGCTGGTAAACAGTCAGTACAGCCTTTTGGTCATGCCAGGCTTTTTGCAGTTCCTGGCTAGCCTCAAGGTTTTTAGTTGCCTTTTTCATGTACTCAGCCATCCGGGAGCAGAGACCAAGTACATAGTCCACTATGTCTTGCTTTGGGGGCTTGAGAGGTAACTCCCATCCTTCCTTCACCAAGCACAATGGACCCCTGACAGGGTGACCAAACAAAAGTTCAAAAAGGCTGTAGCCAACCCCTTTGAGGCACCTCCCTGTATGCAAATAAAAGGCAGGGCAAGAGTATGTCCCATCTTCGCCTAAGCTTTTCTGGGAGCCCTTTAATCAAGCCCTTCAAGGTTTTGTTGAATCTCTCAACTAAACCATTGCATTGTGGGTGATAGGGTGTGGTGAACTTGTAAGTCACTCCACACTCCTTCCACATTGCTTTTAAGTATCCAGACATAAAGTTAGCATCCCTGTCTGATACAACCTCCTTAGGGAAGCCCACTCTTGAGAAAATTCCCAGGAGGGCTCTTGCCACCACAGGTGCTGTAGTGGTCCTAAGGGGAATAGCCTCTGGGTACCTGGTGGCATGATCCACTACCACCAGGATAAACCTGTGCCCAGATGCTGTTTGGGGATCCATGGGACCAACAATGTCAATCCCCACCCTTTCAAAGGGAACCCCCACCACAGGTAGTGGTATCAGGGGGCCTTTGTAGTGCCACCTGCCTTGCCACTGGCCTGGCAGGTTACACAGGAGCGACAAAACTCCTTGGTGTCTTCAGACATGTGGGGCCAGTGAAAGTGAGGGACAATTCTGTCCCAAGTCTTGTTCTGGCCCAGGTGACCTGCTAAGGGAATGTCATGGGCTAGGGTCAATAGGAAGCCCCTGAACTTCAGAGGTATAACCAACCTCCTGGTGGCACCAGGCTTGGGGTCTCTACACTCTGAGTACAAGAGTCCATCATCCCAATACACTGTATGGGGACCACTAGCTTTCCCAGCAGCCTCAGCAGCAGATTGCTGTCTGAGGGGTTCAAGAGAGGGGCAGCTCTGCTGCTCCTGGCTCAGATCTGCCCTGGAAGGGCCCCCTGTCCCCAAGAACTCAACCTGGTCAGGTTCAAGCTACTCTGGGACAGTTCCTTCCTCAGTACTGAGATCATCCCCCTCAAGAGACTGATCTTCCTTCTGAGCCAAGGGGGAAGGCACTGCCTTTACCCTACTACTCCTCTTCTTGGAGGGCACTTGGTCCATTATTCCAGAATCCAAGGCCTGTTCAGAGTTAGACATTTTGGCTTGTGACCTGGTCACAGCAAACACATCTGCAGGGATGCCCAGCATTTCTGCATGGGTCCTGAGCTCCACTTCTGCCCAAGCTGAAGTTTCTAAGTCATTGCCAAGCAAGCATTCAACGGGTAGGTCTGCACTTACCACAACCTTCTTAAGGCCAGTTACCCCTCCCCAGGAGACGTTAACAACTGCCAGAGTATGGTCTGTTCTGACGTTGCTAGCATTGGTCACTTGGTACATTTCACCAAGTATAATCTGCCCAGGATTCACAAGGTCTTGTGTCACCATGGTGACACTTGCCCCTGTGTCCCTAAATGCCAAAGCCTCTTTTCCATTGATTAAGGGCTGTTGCCTGTACTTGCCCAGATTACTGGGACTCACAGAGGAGGTCACATCCATGCCTCCATCACAGACTAGGACAGCCTGAGTGAGTTCTCTGACTAGGTCAGAGCTCATCTCCTTACCCAGGGTCAACCCTACTAAACCCTTGGCTTGTGTAGTCCCACCACCAACTGTAACTGCACTAGGGGAGCAGGTGCCTTAGGGACATTGGTGGGGGCTGGAATAGAGTCTTTGGACTTGGTGCAATCACTGGTCCAGTGGGTCTTTTGCTTACAGACCTTGCACCATGGTTTCTTTTGGCCTCTTCCCTTGTTAGACTGTGAATCCCCACCTGAAGAAGATTTTTGGGGGCCTTGTGAAGACTTTTGGTCTTTACCCTTCTCCCCACCCTTATCAGAGGTTTTCGAATCTTGCTTCTTAGGGTCACCACCTTGGTTCTGTACCTTCTGCCTCACCCTGGTTCTGACCCATTTGTCTGCCTTCTTTCCCAATTCTTGGGGAGAGGTCAGATCAGAGTCCACCAGGTGCTGATGCAACAGCTGATTTTGACAATTGTTAAGGATCTGCTCCCTCATGATAAGATTGTACAATCCTGTGAAGTCACATACCTTACTGCCCAATAACCAACCTTCCAGAGCCTTGGCAGAACAATCAACAAAGTCCACCCAGTCTTGAGTCTGTGCCTTTTGGGTATCCCTGAACTTTAACCTGTATTGTTCAGTGGTTAGGCCAAACCCATCAATTAGAGCACTCTTCAAGACTTTGTAATTATCAGCATCCTCCTCTCTAACAGTGAGGAGCTTATCTCTACCTTTGTCTGCAAAGGAGAGCCACAAGATTGCTGCCCACTGCTCCTGAGGGACCCTCTGTACTTTACAGGCCCTCTCTAGATCAGTTATCCATTTGTGGATGTCATCCCCACTCTGGTAGGGAGGGACAATCTTGCTCAGGTTTCTATGGTCATACGAGCTTTCCCTATCTTTGGGAAAACTGCTGCCACCATGGGACTCTAGTCCCATCTTTTGTCTCTCTCTATAGAGATCTAGGGACTCCCTGTCTATAGCCAATTGCTGTTTTCTGAGCTCAAGCTGGGCTTGTTCATACTGAAGCAATCTCTTTCTCCTTTCATGAGAGGATTCCCTCCTATGAGAGGAGACAGAGGTCCCTATTGAGGTGTCAGAGTGGTTAGACTCCTGAGAAGGAGATCTAGACCTTCTGGGCACACTCATTATTCTTCCTGGGGGACAAAGGGGAGGTCATTCTGATCCTCCTCCTCCTCCTCCACAGGAGGAATTGGGTTTTCCAGGACAAGGTCATTTTCACCTTCCTGTCCAGTTTCAGAGGGGGCCTGGGTTTCTTCACCCCTGACCCCTTCCTCATCTTCTGCCCCACCCTCTCTGCCTACCCCTTCAGACCCTAGGGGCCTGCTGAGATCATCAGCCAGTAACACCTCCCTGAGGTGTTGGGTGCTGGCACTTTTGCCTGCCTTCAGCTTCCTAGTATTGCATAATGCTCTCAATTCCAAGAATGGGAGTTTATCATACTTGGAGGGAAGAAGCCCACTGGCTTCTGGCAAGGACTCACTGGGTCCTGGCTTTGAAGACATTACTAGTGAGGTGTGGTGTATGCACTACCTACTCTAGTGTGGCCTACTAAACTCTCTTGAGTTGTAGAAAGGGTGTGCTATCCCTTAACACACAACTCTAAGTTCAGTAGAACTTACTGTATACTAAGCTTGATTTATATGAATCTTAGGTACCCTTAGTGGTTTTCAGTTGATCAATTCAATTGAGATTATCTGGTAAAACAATAGCAAGCTGGAATCCCACACGCTGCCACGAATGTGAGAAGTTGGCCTGGTATATGCTGTCCACTAATTATAGTGGGCACCTTGCACCAGTCCAAACAACCCCTTATTGGAGATAGGTTAAAGACAACCTTTATTGAAAGCTATCCTAGTGGTAGCTATGGAGAGCAGCCTTCAGGCTAAGTCTTGAAGGAATGTAAAGCAGCTTGTTTTACCAGCCTATAATTTCTTGAGTGACCAAATGAAAGAGGACCACACCAGGTATATATTCAAAATATATGTATTTATTGCTAAAAACACCCCTCTAGTCTCTTTATGAGGCTAGAGTTCGAACTACATAAGTTATAAGTTAGTTATCTACAGTAATAGCACAAATACACGTTTGAGCCCTAGGGGCGTACTCAAACCATATACCAATAAAGTGGTATAAGAACCACGACTGAGCTAGACACAGGGCCTAGAGCCTGTAGAAGTGCTTGGACCACAAAGAACCACCCAAGGTAGTGACACAGGGGACCCACGGGGGACGCGTGCAGTGTATGAACACAGCCGTGAATCGCCGTTAACTTCTATGGGGAAAGTCGCGGTTTGAATTTAAAAGAAAAGGGACACTTAGAGGAGGACTTGGAGCAAACCCTTTGAGAACTAGGCTGTTCTAGTGTCAATACCCACGGGAGCACCGGAGTACTCGAGTTACCTCACCCAGGGGAGCCGGGTGCATAGGTGTCTTTCGGGGTCGGGTTTCGTCGTCGCTTTCAATGGCGATCTGCTGCAAAGTGCTGCTGGCGGCCAAGTCGAAAGTGTTCGGGTGGATCCAAAGGTGGATTGAAGATCTGAAGAACCTGTAAGCAGAGGGGACAGAGTCTGGGTCACTAGCCAGTGACCAGGAAGGCGATGAGCAGATGCCCACCGATGTCGAGTGCTTCAGGTAGGTTGAAGGTCATCTTGACTCTTCAGCCACGAGGTCCAGGAGGTGTCGACGATAACCAGGAGCTGGATTCGAGCTGCTCCACGACGTCTGTCGATTGCAGGGGTATCGGCAACCGGATTGGGCCCAACAAGCCATGGCAACGGCAAGTCTTGTGGAAATGGAAGAAGGACGATGTTGCAGACCAGCAAGGTCTGTGGGACGCACCCAGCAAAGGTAAGTCAGGGCACGCCTGGAGCAACCAGGGAGCCCAAGCAGAAGAAGATTGGCCTTCGGGAGGGCCTACTAGCCAATGGACTAGCGACCGCGAAGGAGCCTTGAAGGGTCGCACTTGGAGCTGGCTCATGGGACACTCATAGAATGGAGGCCAGTGATCTTCGATGCAGTCGGTGCTGGAGGCGGTGGCTACTCAGACCCCAAAGCACAACTTCGTGGAAGACCAGGAAGAGGATGCACTTGCAAATGTGCTCGGTGTCAAGGGGTCATGGTTCCACGTTACCCACGACAGCTACGGGCCTCAGCTTTGCTGGGGACTCAGGGCAGCCTCGGGGAAGTCTAGAAATCCACCTCTGGTGATGCAAAGACTTCGGCATCCGGCGGGAGCTTCAGCGATGCAGACCGGACAATTGCTTCTTTGGTGCCTGCAAAGCAGGGGAGTCACTCCTTGACCCCAAGGGAGATTCTTCAGTCCTCTAATCTTGAAGTAGAGCGTCGAAGGTCCAGGATTCTGTGTCAGAGTTTCGTCCAGGTTAATCTAAAGTCCTAAGGACTGGGGTCCCATACTTATACTAAGGTAGGGGGTTGGACATACTCTGTGGACCCACCTATGGGAGGGTCAGGGCAGAGGGGTGGTTACACCCCTTTCCTTTGTCCAGTTCACGCAAAGCAGGGGCTGGAAGCCCCTGATCCGGTTTGAACTGGGGTATGCACAGGGACACCAAATGTGCCCCCAGTGCAGGACTTCAAAGCACCAGAGAGTGCTCCCGCCCAGCCCCAATACATACTATCCTGTCTGGGGAGGTGGTTACACCTCCCTGGGACAGGAAACCTATTGTCCAGGCCTCCCCTGCCGGAGTTTCGGTCAGCAGCAGGAGGCCAGACTCGTGTCTGTGGCAGCAGCATCCATTTTGTGATGCCAGGGCTCTGGAAAGTCAGTACCGGGTATACCGGTGTGTACATGTCTCTCCCTCTAGAAGGGTGGAATGCTACCCCCGCCGCCAGAACTGGCGGGGGTAGTATTCCAAGATGTTTGACACCAAACACGACATGTTTCCGTGCAGCCATCCCAAAGTTAGCATTTAACGCGAGGTTATAATGCGCTTAAGAGTATATGGTCGGGCTGCACTACAAACAGCATTAGAGAAGGGTCTCCGAACGCTGCAGAGGGGCCCAGCTCATGCAGGGGCACCCTCTCACATAGGAATCACGCACTCTGCCTTCAGGATTGATAAGGCCTGCCATAGGAGTGACTTATAGGTTTATATGTGTGTATGTATGTAGTGATATAGGTAGCCTATATCACAGTAAGGGGTGCATGCACCACCTTACCCAGGCTGCAGTAGCAGACCTGTGGTGTCCTTTTGGCTGGCCTTCCAGGGGTGACACAATACATGCTTCAGCCTCTGGCAGGCCTCTGAGGTACCTATGCCCTGGGTACATAGTATACCATATACTAGGGACTTATAAGGGCACTCCAGATTCCAATCAGAGATGTGCCTAAGGCGCATGGAAACCATTTTAGAGAGGAAGCAGCTAGGCTGGGGTTCTGATTAGCAGGGCCCCAGCCAGACTAAGGTCGAAAAACAGTGAAGCATCAGCAAAAAGTGGGGGTACCCATGTGAAGCAGATCCTACTCTCCTACAAGACCCAATAGCTATTTGGTTTTTGGAAGGGGTGAGTAGAGGACATCCCTTCCAGACAACAAATCTGAATGGCATTTAATAATGTTTTGTGATTGAAATCCAGTTGAAAAACATTAATATTTTACTGAGTACAAGCATGTAGTGATCAGCTATTCGCAAACAGGAAAGGGTCCCTAAGGGACTCCTCTCCCCTTGGTAATGATAAAAAAACAATTTTTAAGAGTTGACAGTGGTCTTGTGGAAAAAGTGTTAGTTAATTTTTTTTTAAACGCATTCCATTTTCCCTTAAGGAAAACGGGCTGCATTTGGGGGGGGGGGGGAATTGCTTTATTTAAAAGCAATCACAGACATTGTGGTCTACTGACTCCAGCAGGCCGCCATCTCAGTGATGGCTGCAATTCCTAGTGGGTAGCAAGTTGCTACCTACCTCAATATTCATGAGGTATGTTGATTTGCAGTCCCATAGGAATCAGTATTTTGCGAAGTGACCTATTAGTACATGGGTCGTTTGGCACAAATCCTGCACTGGTTGCAAAAATGCTGGTCGCAAATGCCGATCAGTATTGTGTGACCAGTGCTTTATATATCTGGCCCAAAATGTGCATTTGTTGTATTTCTAGTACCTATGATGACATTCAAAGGGAAGTGAATGCTATTTGTGGTTACTTCTCCCGAATGAATTTGAATATCTGTGGTATATAATGAGAAATAAATGCTGTTAAGAAGTCTGAATGTACTTATAAGCATTTGATCAAAGGATCTTTGTAGCACTTTGCTACCTTTATTGAGTACAATATCATCAATGTCTGATGGACCATAATCCATCAAAAGAACATTATATGTTTCATGCTAGCGCACAAACATTCTTAGTTGTTTATGATTATTAAGCAAGGGTAAATTTGTTGGTGTAGTCCTTACCCCCCACCCTCCTTGATTACCTGAACTCATCATCCAATCGAAAATAGAGGTGTAGCCTTTTTGCATTCAGGATTATACAGTCCATAGTGAAGCTCTAGTAGACTCTGTTCCAGTCATAACGTCAAGTATCTCTCTGCCATTCTCCCGCATCCAGACTATGTGCCTTTTGAATGTTGTATATTATCTATTTTTTTCATCCACCTCAGGTAGGCTGTAGGTGCATATGTTATTAGCATCAGCACATTGGTTTCTAAGTCATCTTTATGTTTTTTAGGGTGATTAATCTTCCCAGCCTATCATACCATGTAATTACACCATCAGAGTCACTAATATGTGATAATTTTCTATAATGCACCAAACTTTCAGTAAATGATTTGTAATGTCCTGCTCACTGCCTCCAAAAAGAAGCTCATATGCACATCTTTTTCAAAATATATTACCAAGCAGTTGGTAGAGAGATTAATTGGTGAATGGTCTTTGCATAGGCTTCATTACAAGTCTGGCGATCCGTGGTCCCCCAGACTCGTAGGGGCTCAGTGGTGGCGATCTTCTGACAGCCCCATTGCAACCAGGGCGGTTGGGCCTCCCTGGGACCACCGCAACTGCCAGGGTTGCGGCGGCATTTAGGCCGCAATATGATTGGCGGGGCCACTGCTCCCCCACCAACCATATTACGAGTTTCCTCACCGCCACGCTTTTCATGGTGTTGCAACTGCCATGAAAAGTGTGGCAGTGGGGAAACCCCTCTTGTGCCTCACGCTATGTGGCCGCACACAGAGGGACACAACATATGTCCCCCTGTGTGCATGCACACCAGCACCTGCACGTCATGAACTGCAGCAGTCCATACCTTGCATGCACTGTCTTTGATGTTCCCATTGCAGTGCCTATTTCATAGGCACCGTCCTGGGAACGACAAAGAACCACCCACCAGACAGGAGAACACTTTTAATTTGGCGGGCAGTTTGTACATGGGTTTGGCGGTACGGGAGCGCAGCAGTCCCACTCCTGCACTGCCAAACTCATAATGAGGCCCATAGTATTCATCATGAGAGATGCTATGTCTTTCTTGGAGTTTGTGGCCACACATTTGTTTATACGTTTAAAGACCCCAAATTAGAGAACACAGTGATAATAACTAAGGCACTCATTATTAGTCAGATGAAGCAGAAATACAATGTGGAATTTCTGTTTCGATCTCCACTAACCCATGGTTCCGCCAGTTGATTTTCCCAGGGGCAGGAACACTGGACCCGATTTACAGGCCGGAAATTCTGTCTGATAAAATCACTCGAGGCTTCAGCAGCAAAGGCATTCATGGCTTGGAACCCAAAAATAATTAATATTACGCGTGTCCTAAAGTGACAAGGCCCAAAATGCTATTTTCACAGTGCAAACCTAGCTGTCCTATGTAGAAAATCATTGTGCAGAACAAAGTATTCATACTAATAACTTTGGAAAGGAAGCATCTAGAAAAATATTGAAACCTTTATTTTTAATAGTTTGTAACATTCCAATTCAATGGTGAAGTTGGATTTTTAATAAATGTTATGGAAAAGTACCTTCAGATAATTTCCTTTTCCCAGTTTAAATTTCTTGGAGGCTAATTTGCATTAACTCTAGACCAGCTCCCAGCCTGTCCTCAGCCTGGAAGAAGTGTGAAGGAGGTGTGAAAGTACTTTCCGTAGGACACAAAAGACTGTCGCCAATGGGCAGAGATGACTCTTCTGAGCTCAATAGCATGCGCATGGTTGTGGGTGTGGGCATTTTGTTGATACCACAGTGTCAAATCCTGTCTGACAGGTGTGTATAGTCACATGTATATCTTTGGTACACTTGAAAGGGAGAGAACTGGATAACAGGATGATTCTTGTGTATCCCCTTGCTGAATGACCCTGCTTTTTTCCAATCAGATTTCTGACTCTGGCTTTGTTGTGGGTACATGAGCTGCTTGAAACTGGATATTTTTGCTGTTTTGTATAGCACAAACTAGACTCAAAGTTATTGGAGCACTATGCATGAGCACCAGTTACATTGCACAAGGACACAGGAAGATTCATTGATTTGCACAGATTTCCAGTTTGCTGACCTTCTGTGTGGCTACAGGGACACAACAAGGTGCAGGAGACCTTTCCCTGAGGTGCCAAACTGACCAGGAGCAACTAGACCTGGAAAATACCTTACTGACGTCCACTGCTGGAGTGAGTCTTAGCCTCTAAATGGTGTCCCTGAGGTCCTGGAAGCCTTAGAAGTGACCCAAAGGAGCTGCTCCAGAAATGCTGAAAAGTTGGGACTTAAAGGTAAAATATTTGATTGGGATGAACCTGGTTGGTGTATTTACCTTGTTCTCCATCACGCTCAGCCTAAAATCGAGTGTAGATCCCAGTTTTCCGCAAGCAAAGACTATCATCATCGCTTACTACTTTTTGGCGCTAATCTACTTAAAACTTTGAAAATTCATATCTCCTGTTCCCCGTATTGCATTTTGTTGCTTTGCGGTCATTTTGTTTATTACATTTTACTTTATTTTTTTTTAATTCAGTTTGGGGTTTCTATTTCTTGATGTTTTGACTTTCTTATCATTTTGATTCTCCATACATACTTTTCACATTGCCCTACATTAAGCCTGTCTGCTCTGTGCCATTGCTAATAAGGGGTTGAGCTCAGGTTAATTTAGTGAGTTAAGGGGTTGACCCCGACAAGAGTTGTGATCATTTCTTGAGGTGGGCAGTTGTCCACCCCAAATAATAATCCGATTTCTTACAACATCTCAGTCACAAGAATAGTAGTCCAAATCCCTACTCCATGTAAGCAGCCATGTAGGAAAAGAACTGATATTGTCTTAGCACATGAGCTAAGAAGAAAATAAATGGGTTACATTGTGAAGAGCCTGGTATAATTTTGAGTTAAGCACTTTGGGGTGTAAGAGGAAATTAAGCACACCACTTGGGTATGAGTGTTGGTACCAAGAGCAATAAAGTATAGCTAGAGATGTTTACATGACTGACCTGGTCCGCACTGGGGAATCAAGTTTGGTAACTCCATTCCAGGAAGCATTTCATAATCCACTTCAATCAAAGTTCGATGTGAGTATGTTATTTGCACACATTTGTGCTGTGTCTCAATATGTACTTTGATTATTCACTCATGCTCTAAAAGTAGAACTGAAACAGGCTACCCTCAAAATGGTCTCATCAGCCCTCATTTCTTAATTTGAACTGTTCAAATACTACTGCCTACCCTTCACTCCTGCTTGGGTGACACAACAATCCCAGGTACTCTGCGGCAAGACAGCAAAATGAAATGCATTTTGATCTGACTAAATATCAAAAGCTCACAAGAAAATGTCCATCTTGTTTTTTATTTTGACCACGCCTTTCAAGGGGCTTCTTAAGATTTCTGCACTAAGGTAAGTGCGCCAGTTTGCAACCCTTACTACATTAACCTTCACTCAACTAACATGTTTTAGTTAACAGATTTAGGTAAGAAATATGTTATATACTAAACTGCTTGTCTGGGAAGGATTGATCCTAATTAGCACTTTGAGGGGCATATTCACAAGGACTTATCGCCGAGTTATCAACACTTTAGCGCATCAAAAGTGGAGATAGATTTATCGCCCCATTCACAAGCTGGTGCAAACTGCAGACATCGCCAGTATTCCCGCGATAACTGCCGCAAAATTTATCTCCACGGGTGACACCACCAACTAACCCTAATGAAATGCAGAATAGGCGTTCCCGTGCAAAAACACACGAAAACACCACTACACCACTTTCACAACGAACTGCCAGATCTGCGATGCGAACCAAAAACAGGCGATAAGCCGCGGTAGCAGCAGGGATTTAACACCTGCCTACTGCTGGTGTTAAGCAGGATGACGACCTGCAGTATGAAAGGGAGCCCAGGCCAGAGCCACATCTGAAGACCCACAGATGCCATAGAGACAATGATCATGCAGCTCGGAGACCCAAGAGGGCCACAACACCCACCGCCACCTCTCCCAGGCCCCCCCTCCGGACCCCCCTTCCCCCTCCCCCAGACAAACACATACCGTGCACGACACAAGAGCCACAAAAAGCGCATGATGTCGCACAATCACAACAAGATACACACATGTGTGGTCTGAAGAACGAGAAACAGTCACTCATCATTGAAGTAACAACCAAAAACTTTATTGAAACACAACACAAAACACCAATGCGGACGACTCCAGTCGTGTCCGTCCGGGTCAATCTTGATGTCACAGCCTGGAAAATAAAGCACAAAATCAGAACGTGTGTCATGCGCACATCAAAGGAGCGAGACACAGAGAAAGAGAGAAGGAATGAAAGGCAGAGAGAGAAAAAGAGAGAGAAAGAAAGAAAGGGAGAACGAGAGAGAGAAATAGAGGGAGAGAGAGAGAGAGAGAGAGAGAAGGAAAGGATGGCAGAGAGAGAGAGAGAAGGAAAGGAAGGCAGAGAGAGAGAGAAGGAAAGGAAGGCAGAGCGAGAGAGAGAGAAGGAAAGGAAGGGAGAGAGAGAGAGAGGGAGGGACACTGCCGCCCCCACACACCCAGGCACCACTGCTCACCTGCTGCCACCGGTGTGTCTCCAACCACGTGCCAGCATACACTGCAAGCCACCAGGTCTGCAATCTGTAATCGAGGCCAGAGTCAATCATGGCAGAGTCCATCTCACTGCACACGGCAACAACGCCTCTCCGCCCCTGCGCACACATGCAGCCGCACCCTGGCACCTCCCGCCGGCCAGCGCTGGCTGTCCACCCTTGCACACCCAGGCCCCACTGCTCACCTGCCGCCAACGGTGTGTCCCCCAGTGGGCACATCACGTGCCCGTGCAAGCTCCAGGCCCCGGCCCCGCAACCATGGCATGCTCCACATCATGCGGACCCGCTCCGTGGCCCAGCAGGTCCCACACATGATGCTGAGTCCTGAGGCATCAATGGCAGAGACCACATCAGTGCACACGTCATCATCGCAGGCTGCACACCCGCTCAGCAATTCTGGTCCGCCTAACCCTGTGCAACTCCAGTCAGCGCCACGTGGTGGTAGGCCCATGATGGCCGCATGGTTCCGGGTGCCACTAACCCTGTGCAACCCGTCAGCGCCACGTGGTGGTAGGCCCGTGACGGCCGCATGGCTCCGGGTGCCACTAACCCTGTGCACAACAACTCATGGGCCCTTTATGATTGAGAATCATGGAACGTCCGTCATCCAGTCACCTCCGACAGTGGGGAATGTGACGTGGTCGGCCCCTTATATTCGCGGGGTCACAAGGCATGTGACGCCTGTGCTGGATGGGTGTGGTGTGTGTGCAAACCTGCCCTCAGGGAGTGGCCGTGACATGCTGACAACTAGACCAGCGACCTGCAGACCACTAGCGTGTAAACCTGCGGCATGTGGCTATGTGGCCCCCCTCGGAGCGTAAGCGGAGTGGTCTGGCCTGGCGTACGCCGGACCAGGGCAGGGCTTGCAACAATGACTCGGGGGCTCTGGGGTGGTTCAGTCCATGTCCGGACAAGGAAGTGACTGATGCGTGTGTCCCTGTTGTAGTGTCTACGGCACCCGGAACGCAATCGGCAATGTAGCACACTGTGACTGGAATACCACTAGATGAGCATCATTGACGTTAGGGGGAATCACTGTCCCTACATTCATCCACACATTCATACTTGAATGATGAAAGACATGACACAGCAGTGCGTTTCTGAATGTTTAATGCACATCCAGTGGAGTTTTGCAGCTGGAGCAAAACAGGGCCCTGCCAACCCCACTTCACAATATGGGCCCGTGGAGTGCCAGCCAGAGTCCATCGGGGAATGACAAGTAAAGCGGAAGAGGAAGAGTACAGTCCGCAGTCTGGTCGCCGTGTCATTGGTCACCAAACAGGATATGGCAGTCCATGTCGCGGTCCAAGGTGAGTGCAGCAGAGTGTATCGGGGGTCAGTGGAAGGTCATGGGGCCATGTGTGGCACCAAGCAGCAACAGGCCAGGTGGCGGAAATGAATGCTAGTGCCTCCTTCTGATCTCAATCCCATCCACCTCCTCGTCCTCGGATGTGTGCTCTGCCTCACCTGTGGGTGGTGCAGTTCCGGCTGCAGCACTGTGTGCCACTGACACATCAGGGGCCGGAGGTGAATTGTCGGCCGCACTGTATGGCAGTGACACATCAGGTGCCGGAGTGGAAATGTCTGCCGCACTGTGAGGCACTGACACACCAGGGGGCGGATATGTGGATGGTGTAGGAGCAGCAGCATTCATCTGCGCCATGCCTTGTGGCAGCAATGCCATGATGAGGATCTGCAGGGCATGGTAGATCCCAGCTACATTTTGCTGATGTGCAGCGGTGGCTGCCATCATTTCCGCCTCCATCCGCACCATGTCCTCCATGAGCCTCCGCATGTGTGCCAGCTCACGGCTGAGTTCGCTGAGGCCACTCTGAGCGGACAGGTGTTCTTGTCTCCGAGTCATGACTCCAGCGATGCCAGCCAGGGCTCGTTGGAGACCATGGAGTGGCCTGTGGGTGTCCATTAGGGACTTGAGGTGGTCCCTGATGGGACTTAGACACCCATGGATGGTGTCAAGTTTGGTAGCCATGAGGTCGAACCCCACCCGCACCTGCTCAGCCATCTCCCTCTGGCCCTCCAACACATGACGTTGGAAGGCCATGTGTTGTTCGTGGGGGTCCTGGGAGACAGCTGGGGTTGTGGGTGCCTCCTGCTGGGTGGTTTGTGGAGTGGGTGGGGTCTCTTCGATGCAACTGGACTGCCCTGATCCTGGAGGTGAGTTGCGGATGATGTCAATGATGTCTTGGAGGGCTTGGGTGTCGATGCTGGGGGTGTCCTCCTCGTCATCAGTGAAGAGTGGCTGGGACTGCTCTGCAGGAGGTGTTGACGGTGCCTCTGCAATGTGAAGGGGAGATGCTGTGTAGCCGCATGGTACATGTTCACATTCAGACAGCATGGCAATGTACATTGTGACAGTCTGTAGATCAGGGCCATGATCCAGAGTCATTGTGGGTGTGCACTGTGCTCTGCTTGATTGTGCATGTGTGCCATTGTGGCCATCTCCCCCCGTCCCCCCAGTACCTGGTGGTTACTCACCCTGTTGCTGTTGTGTTGTGTCATGTCGAGCAGTGTCCGCTCCCCCAACTCCTGCCACGGTCTCCACACTGATGACTGTTGACACCAGCTCCTCCATGTCATCCAGCTCCAGCTGTGGCGCTGGACTCCCACCTCCAGTCTGCATTGCTGCCTTCTGGTTGCCTGCGAGTTTCTCCTTGGTTTTGCGCTTGATGTCAATCCATCGCCTCTTGACCTCGTCCATTGACCTCTTGTGCACTCCGACGGCATTCACCTTGTCCACGATGGACCGCCATATTCCATTTTTGGTGCCCAATGACACGTTGGAGGTGACGAACAGTTCTTGAACGTGTTCCATCACCTCCGTGACCAGGATCCTATTCTCCTGCGGACCGAACCGCGTCTTCCTCTTCTTCTTGTCCTTGCCCTTCCCTGTCCCCGAGGTCCCAGGCTGGTCGTCCGGGGTGCTTGTGGGGTTCTGCTCATCCTCTGCGCCTGCTCCGGCTGCCCCAATTGTGCTTCGGTGTTGGTTATTTTGTGTTTGTGCGTTTTTTCTACTTTTGTAGTAATTTTCCCGCCTGCCGTGTGTGTATTGCAGGCCTGGCGCTGCTTATCGCTGATTTCCTCATCGCGGTTTGGGCCATCGCATGTTTTTTCGCGTTGGGGTTTGTGTTTTTATCGCCGTCCCGGTGGTTGTATTGCGGACATTGTCTGCGTTTTTGGGAACCAATCGCATGGTACCGCCATGTTGTGAATTCCACGTTAAGACGGGGTTATTTTCCCATGATAGACTGCGATGTGTAAAGTTGCGTTAACCTTTTTTGGCGATGTTTAGCGCACGTTCTTGTGAATATACCCCTGAGACTTTTACAAATGAAAACATATTTTATATATAGCGTGCAACAGATATAACAAAGCATTCATTCCATACATTCCTCGCACAGGGATGAGCGCCAACACTCTCTAGGGACATGTGCCTTGCACAAATAAAGATCCCACTACATTTATTTTGCCATCCATGCAGGGTGGGCATCATTTCTTAGATTGTGATATGGTGTTAATAACTCTATAGCATTGCAGAAATGGTCAGGAGCAGTGTGCCTCCTCATTCACCTGTGAAGTACTGTAGACGAGTGACGTGACTTACAGCCACGCTGTGATCTTAGAAACATTAACGTATATCATCCATTTGATAGCATGACACTAATTGCAAAATATTGTAGGTACTACCATAAATTAGACGGCTCCACTGCTTCCGACTGAGCTTCATGTACCTCAGTCACATCAAAAGACAATTACATTCGGTGCAGAATTAATCCCCCAGTTTAATGTTGCATGCAAAATATGCCTCACAATTTTTAATTTATTAAAAGAAGAGTTCTAAGGATACGCACTCGCTCATTATTCTCATTCCTGAACATTAGTGTGCTCTTCGGTAACATAACCTTTGTTTAGCTTCGTCACACGCAGGGTTATAAAAACATTGCTCTTTTCTCTTCAAATGCAATTTTACATGGAAGGCATGCAACACGGGGGGCATGGTTTATATGTGAAAGTTATTTATGAAGAATGGGAAAAAATACTCCTCGCAAAAAGAGAAAAACTGGCGACGTGATATACTTGATATTTTTAGAAAGGCAAAGATTATAGATTTTTAAATCTATGTCATTAAACCTTGACTTGTGCTTTATAATTCTGATAAGATTAAATAACCAGTCACTGTCTAAAGGTTATATAGATTTTCTAGAAGCCATTCTGAAAAGAGAAAAAGGAAAGTATTTTAAGACTGCAGAACGGTTCCTATAATTGCAGGCATTTAAGCTCCCTTAGAAGTATTAATATCAGGGGTTTCTTCTCAATATCTGTGCAACCTATCAGAAGCTCCACGTGTCATTCAGAAGCACTGTACACTGGAAGAGGATTCATCACACAGGTGTAGTACATGGGCATGGCCCTAGTAAACCAAGGGATCCGTACGTGTTTGGTGATGCAAGCAGGCCACCACACAAGCGCACTTTATGGGCATTTGAGTGGTGAGGGCACTCAAGGTTCTTTCAGATCTGAAGTTGCCACAGAGGACTTCATTTATGATGATCCTTTGATAGGCAAATAGTCACAAAACTGACCAATTACCACACACCATTCTGACTGTCAGGTTTTGTAGAAGGTATGTTACTTACATATGGGTGAATACTGAAAGAATCCATCTCTCTGCAACACGTGTATATTTTAAAAGACTTAGGTGCTCATTTAAAGAGTGGTGTGTGGGCCAAAAGACTAGCTTTCACCCAGTGCTAGAGGATTGCGTACCACATTGAGAGATCCTGCTGCCTGATTGAAGATCTATTTGCCTTCAATTCGCAAATGGTGCAATAGATGCATTGAAGGCAGCGCTGAATGCTGAGTGGAAACCACGTTGGCTTCGCCTACTCAGCATTAATTTTTTTGTGATACTGAAACAACCTTGCAAAACAGGAGATTGGGAGGTGGGACCTCCACTATAACCATTCCTAAAGGAACAAAGGTCCCTTAATCGCAAAATAACACATGGAAAATATACATAGTAATGCAATGAGATCTATGTTAGGTGTCCAAAAATGGAAAATCCATATATTTTTAAAATAACACATCAAGTAGAGTGGGAAAACAAACAAAAGAGAAGTTAAAAAACTTCTAGGCTGAGACATTTCTCCATGTGACTACAATGAAATCACAGTGGTTATGTCACATATATTGTTAAGTACCTATGTTCACATGAACAATTATATACCAACAATTTGAGTCATCGTACTATGGTCGATGACGTTTCGATCCCCTTAGAGGAAGTAGGGATCATCATCAGGACATAAGACATTATGCCTGAGACAAGAATGCCTGCTGGAAAAAGGATGAAGGGGGAAGGGAGGAGGGAGGAAAGGGGAAAGAAAGGTAGAGAAAATTAGAGACTTAATAAAACTACTAGATTCAGTCACACAAGACAAACAATAGTTACATGGTGCAATCATACGTCTCTTCTAGGAATGAAGAACGTGATTTCATCAGACATCTACGACATGTGGGGGGTTGTGCTGGTGGCGCAGAATCATGCTTGTGAGTCGTAGGCTAAGTGGAGCCATCATCTATGGCAAGGTTAGGTGAGAGGAAATTATGGAAAAATTGACTGGAACCATCAACGATGGTCTGGAGAAAAAGAGCAATAGGATAACACCTCATGCAAGGTCTGTTGAGAAAAAAATGTATTTACATGAGTAGATGCAAAAACAGGGGTACTGCCTAAAAGAAACCAAGGGGGGCCAACCTGAAGGAAGGGCACGTAATTGCAGGGATCTGAACAAAAGCAGTGGTTAAGTGGCTGAAATAGCCAGAAAATTAAAAGCAATAGCATGGGCTATAACCACAGTGCACCAACTTCACTGTTGACTTTTAAAAAAATGTATTAACTTAGCAGATGTGTCCATTTCCATAATTTGGGATGTGTGCAGTTAACAGTTATGGATTTTATTATTAACTGTAATTCTTCAAAAAAAGGAATTTGGCCAGAATATTCTAAATAAATGCTGGATAATATTAAAATTTCAAAATGTATCCTGCATCTCATTCTAAAAAGCTCTGGTGTTAAGAAAGCTAATATTCATTTTAAAATGATACCTAATAAAAGTGCTTCTAGTTTTAGATATTATGTTGGAAGAAACAGGCAAACTATTTAAAAATCAAACAAGCACCTACAAGAGTGGAATAGTTGAATGATGTAGAAGGTCTTTGAATTTTTAAGACAACCAAAATTTCAAATAGATTTAAAAACATGTATAACAGTTTAAATATGCTTACAATTTCTTCTAGTACAAAGTATTTTGATTGTTATATATCATCTACTATAAAATCTACTTTTACTGTTGATTTGTCCCATGTGGAGATTGATATTTCCTTTGTTGGAGAATGTATGTGTGAGTGTAGGGATGTTTGTATGTATGTATCTATATTTCCATAGTGCAGACCGTAGCCAAAAGTAGGCACTGGCTACATTTAAATTATGTTGGAGTAATTTGCATAATTGAGGGAATTTAGGACTGCACTTGTAATGCAAAATTCGTAGAATTACATAATTTCACCACCTTGTATGATTACAAGCCTTTCACAGTAAAATTTTACAGCGAGCAAGAACAACATGAACCCTATGCTTAATGCAAGCAGCCGTTGCTCATGCAACTTGTGTTTTTTTCACTATTTGATTTACTACAAAGCGCTTCATTGCATCAAATGTAGCTACATTTAATTTATGTTGGAGTAATTTGCATAATTGAAAGAATTTAGGACTGCACTTGTTATGCAAAATTCGTAGAATTATATAATTTCACCACCTTTTATGAGTGCAGGCCTTTCACAGTAACATTTTACAGCGAGCAAGAACAACATGAACCCAATGCCTTAATGCAAGCAGCTGTTGCTCATGCAACTTGTGTTTTTTTCACTATTTTATTTACTACAAAGCGCTTCATTGCATCAATAAATGACAAAAAGACATATTTTGTGCTAAAATATAGCACTAAATGATGTGTAATTCCTCCCAATTTCAAATATTTAAAAAAAAAATCTTGTAATTATGTGAAAGCAAATTATGCAAATTCTGCGCACTCTTAGGCAGCAGAGCACTGCGCATAGTCAGAGTCCCACATTAAGGGCCTGATTACAAGTTTGACTGACAGGATTTCCGTCACAAATGTGATGGATAACCTGTTCATCATATTACAATTTCATTTAATCCTATGGAACTTGTAATATGGCAGACAGGATATCCGTCATGTTTGTGACGGAGAATCCCATCAAACAAACTCGAAATCAGGCCCTAAGTCTGCAAATCACAGGAGAGGCAGCTGGTGTGTGGACTATTAATGTATTGTGGCGTAGTGTTTTTTTAAAGAGGTGTGTCCTCAACGCTTTCCTAATTTGGAGCCCTTCTGGGGTGGTCCTGATGGATAAGGGTATGTTGTTTCAGATCCTTGGTGCACAGATTAAAAAGGCTTGCAGCCTTGTTTTTCTTTTTTACCACCAGGTAAGCGGGGTGCTGGTAGTGATGGCTTAGTAAATTATGCAGCTGGATTTTGAAGATGTTGCAGACCAGTAAGAGTAGCCAATAGAGTTCCATGATGATAGGGGTGATATGATATTTCTTCAAGCCCCTGATGAGACGTGCTGCGGCGTACAGAATGTCCTTAAGTGGTGCCAGTGTGTAGGCTGTGTGTAGCCATGAAGTAGGATGTTTCCACCATCCAGTTGCAAGAGTATGAGTGCTTGAACAGCAGTTATTATGCTCTCTGGAAGAAATTGTTTCACTTTCTTTAGAAGAGAGAGTAGGTACCATGTCTTCTTTGTTTTTTTGCCAAGGTGTTCCTTGAGGTTGGTGTCCAGGTAGAATCCAAGTGACTTCGCATTCAATGATAATTGGAGTTTGAAACCATCAAAATTCATGTCGTTGAGCTAGGTTTGTAGTATTTCTTGTTTGTAGTTCTTGGTAAATAGGAGAAATTCTGCTGGGTTGAGCTTCATGTATTATCTGAACATCCAGATCTGTATGATAAGCTGGCAGTGTTTGAGGTGTTAGGTGTCTGAAGCAGAGGAGACTTTCAAGCACAGTTATTTATCATCGACATATTGGCAAATCTGGATGCTGTGACCTGTGAGAAGGGGTCCAACCAGCTTCATGTAGAGGTTTAAGATGATAGAGACAGTATGGAGCCCTGGGGGACTCCACATGTGATAGGGATATTTTATGACCTGTAGGTGTCCATGTGAACAACCTGGCATCAGTTGGAAAGGTAGGAAGAGAACGAGAGAAGGAAGCTGTCAGTGAATCCCAATTCAGACCCCAGCGTGCATATGAGGATGGGTTGGTTCAGCATTATTAGGAGGCAAGGGTCATCTTAATCTTTGGTCAGGAAAGTATTGCCTATGAATTGTATTGTAGCAGTCTCTGTACTGCAGCATAATCTGAAGCTAGACTGGTAGTCGTGCAGGAGATGGTTAGTGTTAATCTGATCTTAGTGCTGAACAAAGACTGACTTTTAAATGAACTTGCTGATGATTGGCAAGTGAGTGCTAGATTAGTAGTTGGTGAAGTCAAAGAGGCCTAGTCACTTAAAAAGAGCAAGGCTCCAGGGCCAGATGCAATATTTATTGAATTTTGTTTACACTTCTAATAATATTTTGACACCAAATTGAATTATATACACATTTGCCTTCTGAATGTCAATTTTCTTGAGGCACTGTTTTGTCTTTTACCAAAGGAGGAGCAGGTTGAAAATGTTATAAACATTATTGCCAATTTCTTTAATTCATATAGATTGCAAGATTTTTGCAGAAATATTGGTTAAATGCCTAGAATTATATATATATAAATTAATTTAAAGTGAAGCGGTCAGTATGGTTTCATAACATTTGGATTTTCTTCTAATGACACAAGAACCTATCTTTATATTATCAGTTCTGCTTTGAAATGTAAACATCTTTTAGTGGCAATAGCTTTAGATACTGAAAAAATGTTTGATTGAGGTATACATTTATGAAAAAATCCTTGGAATGGCATGGCATAGGTCACTAATATATCATTTAAATTTCTCTATTTTATGATTCATCAATTCAGTTTTTATTAACGGCACTTTGCCTCCTTTTATAAATTAGGAAGTGGTGTAAATGGCACTGATGTCCCTTATTTTCTTTTTTATTTATATCATTGGTGAAACCATTTTTTAACAAATGTAAACACTTTGAAGACATAAGTAGCTTTAGTTAATGAGATAAACAGGAGAAGATGTATGTCTATGCAGATGATATTTTGTGGTTGAATGTCTTGTTACATAATTTTTCTGAACTATGGGCCTAATTACGATGCCGGGCGGACATCCGGCTGACCTTAGGTCGGCGGTTCCGACCACAATATTGCGATTTGTCAATGGAAGCTTGTGCGGCGGGCGGAAAAGGCCCGCAGCAAAAGGTTCCATTGACAAATGGAGGTTTGTAAACGTCCGTGCACCTTGTGGCAGCACCTCACAGTGCCTGCCACACAGTGCAGGGATGTTTAGGGGGGCGTGCCCCCATGTCCCCATTGCGTAGGGCCAGGGGGAAGGGGGCCCTGACAGCCTTTTCATGTCAGAATGGCCGACATGCAATGGATGTCGGAAAGTGCCATCATAATCCCGGCGGGCGAGCCAAGCCAGGCTCCGCCGTCATTAGGGGATTATGCTGGCTTCCGACGCTCTGACGGGCTCATTGAGCCCATCAGAACTGCGTTGGAATCCCCCCACTGTTTTAATTCTGACCACCGTCATCCTAATACAACAAGGTAATGGGCAACCCAAACAATCCCTTGTGGGCTTGAGTAATAAAATAAACAGGTAAAGTTGCCAACAAGGGATTCATTCAGAATTAATTAATCAAAGTAATTGTATCTTAATTGTAGTGTCATCTGATGACACTTAATGGGATCTCTCACATTAGTTCAAAAAGAAAAAGAAAATATTTATAAAAACAACATATACAATCAATGGGTGTATCAGAAGAAGTAGTTAATTTTATATTTCAAAAATTGGAAATAGGGATACATAAAAATAAAAAATAACAATTAAATCAACAGACATACATTGATAACAGAAAACATATATCACATGTGCAAAAATATCTTGATTCTCAATGCATAAAATCCATCTTCATTAGAATAAATCTATGAGTTTGTCCCTATTTTTGGGGCTCAAAATTCAAATCAAAACAATTAACAGTAGATATTACGAGAGGAGTGGATTAGGCGTCGGCGTTTCGGTCTCTGTCGTGTCCAATCAGTGAGACCATCTTCAGGACAAAAGAGAGTTGTATGTGATTTCTTGACCCCTGAGTTAAATAATTTAAAAGAAGATTCAAATACTTAATAAAGGTGTCTTCAATTAGTTCATAGAATTGAAGAACATATATATCACGTGGCCTCTCGATGTAGAAAAAGAAAGTTGCTGTGGCATCGTTGATACGGTCAACATGGGAGATCTAAACTGATTAGGGAAGCCCTAATCAGTTTAGACATCCTAATAAGGCGGTCGGAATGAAAACTACGATGTCGGATGGAAAGCCTCTGACTGCTGGTTGGAGGCTTTCCGCCCGACATCGTATTCGGACCCTAAGTTTATTCCTTCACTAAAATGTCATGTTATGAATTGAACTTGGATAAAATTGAAGCCCTTCCTCTTAATACATTCTGTTTTGAACCTTCATTTGATAGGCATGTGCTAACATGGAATTCTATAGAAATTAAGTATTTTAAAATGGCAGTTTTGTAATTCTATACATGACATAATTTGTAACGCTGTAGTTGTTTTATAAAAAGATTGAATTTTTAATTCGGAGGTGGAATTCATTATATTTATCATAGCAAAGTCAGTTCTTAGTTTATCCTGTATTCTTTATCAATATTACCAGTTAATTTACCAAAAATATTTATTTGACTAAATAGATTCATAATTAATACAATTTCTGTGGAATATGAAAATGTCTAGGATGTCCATATTTAAGTAGAGGAAACCAAAATTAGAAGGGGAGTTAACCTTCATTTTTTCTGCACTGTATATTCCACACATGGTTTTGGTTAAAAGAGAATCATTGCATGGGTTATCATATATGTCTGGACTTTGTATTTCTCCTTTCTCTTTTGATTAATTTATCTCAGACTTCCAGCAACCTCTCTATAATGTCTCCACCAATATGGAAAAACACACATAGATTTATTTTGACTATTTATTTACAGAATACATCTGAGAAATATTTTTCATACATCAGTTTTGTTTAGTAAACAAATAGTTTTGGATCTTGGAAGCAGAGAGGGTTGACATTGCTTCTATTACATATTAATCTCTTAAATATTGTAAGCTAATAGAATGAAGTCTACAGGTGAAGTATATGAGAAAAGACATCATATATTATGGTATAGTCATTTGAAAAAATATATATGGTTAACAATTGGTAGGACCTTAAAAGCAATCAATACTACATAAAACAACCTAAACAGATTTTCCCCTCACCATCCTCATCCTTAGGCAAGGTATAAGAGGAAATGGGTAGCTGCTGTTGGTTATTTAATTTGGTAGGTTGTGATCCTACTTATTTGCCCTTCTCGTGTGCTGATGTCCATAGATTTTGTACAAAGGTGTGAAAATAAATCAATGTAGGACCTGATTCACAAATGGAGTCTTTGAGTTTGAACTTCACATGCTACAAAATGCAATTCACAAATCTACTGGTAGAGATCTCCAGCTACATCCTCATTCTCAACCTCCACTCTCTTTTTAGTAGATTAGTGTGAGAAAATGGGTTGTTGGTTGAATGGTGAGTAACCTCTGTTCAAGCAACAGCCACAATCCCAGTGAGGGTGGACCACAAAAGTTACTAAATTAGCCAATGCTTAACCCTCTGGTAGACTGGCTCAAAAGCATCAGGCTTAAATTAGAGGCAATGTGCATAGCGGATAACATGCAACTTTACCTGAAAATCACCTCTTCTGAAGATTTCACTGCACTCAATTCCACCCTGACGAATACTCAAAACTGGCTAACGAAGAATCACCTCCTGCTCAACACCTCCAAAAAGGAATTACTTCTCATATCTCTGCCTAATCACACCCCCAAGATAGACTGCTGGATGAAACTCCTCACAGCCTTCAACTGCTCTCCTCACATTATTGACTCAGCCAAATTTCTCAGAATCACCTTGCACATGCACTTGAACATGAAGAATCATATTAGTAAGGATTGCAAAGGTGCTAACCATCAGATGAGGATACTCAGGAATCTCAAACCATTCTTCCCACAAGATGACTTCAAGCAGGTGGTTCAAGCGCTTGTTTTGCCGAGGCTAGACTATGGCAGTGCTACGCTCTGTGGCCTCCCCAAATATACCTTGGCCCCACTAAGGGCTTCCCTGAATGCCGCAGCTAGATTGATTATGGGTACAAAGATAAATGCTCACATTTCCCCATCCCTTAAATCCCTAAATTGGTTGCCACTTGAAGCAAGAATACAACTAAAGATCACCTGCATGACTCACAAAGCCATCCATTTCAACACCACCTGCTACTTGGTGCAAAAGCTAGAATGATCAGGAGGGGGTAGATCATCAAGAAGTGCAAACTCTCTCCTCTTGAAACCACAGATTTTCTGCAAAAAGAGAATGAGGCACAGAGCTTTCTCAGGCTCAGCCTCGAAGATCTGGAACTCTCTCCCACCGGAAGTCCGCAGAATCTCGTCAACGTCTTCTTTAAAAAAGGAAGTGAAAATAATCCTTATGAACAAGTTCTTGCTTAATTGAACATGGCTTATTTGTCTCACTCACCGCCCTCGGACTAACTACTATTTAGACCATCACTTGTGAAGTCCAGAGTTGTTCGGTTATACTCTCATAAGTTATGTGTGTTCTTCTCCCAGCACGCTTTGTATTATTTAAATGTGATGTCCTTTGATACCCCCTCTGTCACTGTTCCTTGCATGGACTCTAAAATGACATTGGTTTGAATCCCTTTCTTATTTACTGACACTCCAAATTGTGAAGCGCTCTGATACCCATCTGGGTCTTGTTCGCGCTATACAAAACTTTATAAATAAATAGCATGTATGCGACACACAAACAGTAGTAAAGTGAAAACACAAGAAAAATCTTACAACAATGTAGAAAAATAGAGTACATTTTAATAAATCATTTGACAAAAATCCAATCAGCAGAACTGGAGTTATGAATTTTTAAAGTTTTAGGTAAATATTAGCACCTAAAAAATCAAAGCTCCAACCACGGACATCTAGTTGACTGAGAGCGGGTCAAAGTCTAAAAATATGACAGACCACAATGGAGCATGTGTCAGATACAAGAAATAGATTAGGCCCAGTCTGCGCTTACTTTTGGACTTAGAAGAAATTTTGAAGAAACTTTTCTGAGAAGGTAAAGTTCAGTGAAGCAAGGCTACAAGTGGTGTCCGAGGAAGAGGCACCATTGTCAGGGAGCCACTGTACAATGTTGCAGTGAAGATTTCTACATTCAGACTTCGAAAATCTGACTTTACTATTAAAGACGATTTTAAATTACAATTTCATAGATGCAAAACATGAAATACTTACCTTTTCTCAATCAAAAGTTAGCACTTATTAAATGTAAAAAGGAAACCCAATGTTATCCTAAGAGAGAGGTAGTTTTATTTCCAAGTCGAATTGGCAGTTTAAAACTGCATTCTGTCTGCAAAAGTAGGCCCTGGAAATGTCGTAAGAGCTACTTAAGTGGGAAGTACAATTTGTGCTGCAGGGCCACTGATAGCAATTAATTTAAAAGCCATCGTTATATGATATACCAGAGACTTACAAGTAAATTAAATATGTCAATCAAGCGTAAGACAATTTTAGCATGTTTAAGAGAGTGAGCACATTCACTTTAGCACTGATTAGCAGTAGTAATGTGAGCAAAGTCCTAAGGCCATCAAACACAAATTCATCAAAAATAGGAGGGGTAGAGGCAAAATGTTTGGGGGTTACCCTGCAGAGAGGGCCAAGTCCAAAAGTTAGTATATGATTTAGCAGGAAATGTGGGAGGGATATGGGGTAGGAGTAGGAAAAAGGGGAATAATTACTACAAAATGGTTGGAGTGAAGGGAAATGTCAGGAGGGATTTAGGGAGGAACATCCTACTACAACAACCTCATAAGAGTAACACATTTGTTATTAACAAAATACACTTCTCATTCTACAACTGCCCTAATAATGACACTACAGGCTTACTTGTACTCTAACCCCATCTTGGAGTAACAATCATGCAACCACAAGAAAAATTGTAAGTTATGGACTGCTTTGAACTACATTTACCATGCTGCACTGGGGAGGACTGGGACAGACCTGTGACCAGTGTGCAACTCCACTTTGTAGGAATTATATGCAAGCTCCTGCCCCTTAGGGAGTTGGTGATCAGTTTCTGGAGGCATGAGTCTGCAACTGGGGGCTGCTTGCCACTCATCCACAGACACTGAGCATCAGGAATTGTTCCCTCAATGGACTCCTTGTCCTTCTGAAAGGTTTAGTCGAACAAAACACTGGTGTCAAGGGCTAACATCACTGGCTGCACTTCAACACTCAAGAGACCACAAGAAAATGTGTAAATTATTGAGTAACTTGAACAGCATTTACCGTGATGCACTGGAGAGGACTGGGACACACTTGTGATCCAGTGTGCAAATCCACCCAATAGCAATATATATGCAGGTTCCTGCCCCATAGGAGAGCTGATGATCAGTTTCCAGAGACAGACATCTGCATCAGTGAGCTATTTGGGACTCATCCACATACACTAAGCAGAACCTTATGTTCCCCCAAAGGATTCTTTGCCTTTCTGAAGAGTTCAGAAGAACGAAACACTGCTGTCAAGGGTTAACAGCATCCACTGGACTGCCTTGAACTGCATTTACCATGAAGCACTGGAGAGAGTTGAGGCAGACCTGTGACTTGTGTGCGGCTCCACCCCTACCAATGTTTGACGAAGTCAAGCGCCACACATCGCCAACCACTGGTAGTGCAACACACTCCCATAGAAAATAATGGAGGTCGGCCATAAAACGAACACCCAATAGGATATAAATTAAATATTGTTAGATTTGGGGGTCTCTAGTTGGCAGAGGTAGGTACCTTTGTCCAAATAGGGATCCTTGAGTCTAGTCAGGGAAAGTAGGTACACTCCTGAAATAACCCCTGCTCACCCTCTTGGTAGCTTGGCACGAGCAGACAGGCTTAGTTCAGAGGCAGTGTGTAAAGCATTTGTGAACACATACAGTAATCAAGTGACAACACTACAAATGGACACCACACAGGTTATATATTTATAAAAATAGGTATACTTTATATAGATTTATCACAAGACCATAAACGACAAAAATAATCCACAATACTGTCAAGAGTGCTTAGTTCTGATCAAAAAGGCTTAATTCAAGGTTCTGTGCGAGTCGGTAGCCTCCTCCGGCTACGGTAATGTTGAGAACAAACAGAGTCTTACAAATCCAGCTGACCGCGTCGAGACGGGCCAACACAGTGTAGACAGACTCGGTCACAGTACCTTTTACTTGAAGTGGCAGGCACGGGCGTGCGAGCCGGATGGCTGTTCGTCGCGGTCACGATGCAAAAATGGAAGCGTTGCAGGACGCGTTGTCCCTCGATGCGGTGCAGGCAGCGGCTCGTTGACGTCGTCGAGACGGAGTCGGTGAGACCAGGGCCGTGCGTTGCAGGGCGAGACGGTGCTTCGGTGCAGTGCTGGCAGGTTGCGGTGCGGCGACGGAGCCGGATTCAGGAGCTGGCGTCGATCAGTCCGGACAGCGGTGCGAGTCGGGCGGTGCGTCGCAAAGTGTGCGAGCGGTGCCCAACTCCGGTGCGGTCACAGGACTCGAACTCAGCAGCAGCGACCGTGTCGGTCGGACCAGTTCGATTTGGCGTAGCGAAGCGTTGCAGGACGCGTTGTCCCTCGATGCGGTGCAGGCAGCGGCTCGTTGGACGGAGTCGGTGAGACCAGGGCCGTGCGTTGCAGGGCGAGACGGTGCTTCGAGGCGGTGCTTACAGGACACCGAGTCGGTCGTGAGAGTCGGTCACAGCTCCCTACCTCTGTAGCCACTGAAACAGAGTTTCCAGCAGCAATTCACAAAGGGGTGAAGTCCAATGGTCCTGGGACTTCGATCAGGGGGCAAGCTCTCTTCCAAGCCCTTGGAGATCCTTCACAAGTTGATGAAAGTCACAGCAAAGTAAAAGTTCCTTTCTCCTTTCTTTGGCAGTCAGGCAAACCACTGCAGGCCAATCCCCAAGCAGCACTTCAGGCTTAGGGATAGTCTCTCCTCAGTTTCTTCTTGGTTCCGCTCCTCAGCAAAGGTTTCTTCTTGTTCCCCAAAGTGATCTAATCTTCCTGGGGTCTGGGTGCCCTCTTATACCCTGATTCTCTTTGTTCTCTGGAGGCAGAGAGGCCTTTGCCTAGCTTAAACCAGTTCTGTGCAGCTTTGGAGCACTCTGTGTACATGTCTCCTTCTTTTCCTTTCAGAATGTGGGGCAGGGCACTCAGACGCCCGGCAGGAGGTGGAGCCAGCATTGTGGCAGGCAGGCACAGCCCTATTCAGACCCAGATGCAACTCCTCCCTCCACTCTGGATTCAGATCTCTCTATTCAGCCCTGGGCTGCGTCAACCTGTCTCCTGTAGCCACCCCCAGCCCCTGTCACGCACAAACCAGACACACAATACACAAGCTGGCAGAGGCAGGCTGGATAGTTAGGCAAGAAAATACCTACTTTCTAAAAGTGGTATTTTCAAACACAGAATGTTAAAATCAACTTCACTAAAAGATGTATTTTATCATCCTGAGTTCAGGCATACTAAATTCGTTTTTCTACCATGTTCCCTGGGTCAGTTAGGATTATAAGGTGTAATAATCGAAACCGCCCATTCTGGCCTATGGGGAGCAGGTAGCCTTTCAATAGTGAAAAACGAAAATGGCTGTAATTCACTATTAGGACATGCCACACACACCAGGGCATGTCCTACCTTATACTTACAATACACCCTGCCCTAGGGCCTACTTTAGGGGTGACCAACATGCAGTAAAGGGAAGGTTTAGGGACTGGTAAGTGGGTGCACTCACCAGGTCGACATGGCAGCCCTAGGCTGCACACAGGCTCTGCTATGGCAGGCCTGAGACACACTTTACAAGCTGCTTCTGTGGGTGGCACAACCCGTGCTGCAAGCCCACCAGCAGCATTGGATTTACAAGCCCTGGGCACACTCAGTGCACGGTACTAGGGACTGACAAGTAATCCAATCATGGAGTCACTAATACATGCATCAATTTACGATAGGGCGCACTTGCACTTTGGCACTGATTAGCAGCGGCAAAGTGCCCATGAGCATCTAGTCCAGCAAAAACATATCGGCAACAGTGGAGGCATTACGAAAAATGGAAGGGAGACCCACGCCAAGGATGCCAGGTCTAACACGTGTCCCCTCCAGCTGAAATGTGGGGAGAACTATCCTACCCCTAGGGAGTTCTCATCGCTAAGGCGGAAAAATCTGGACAGTCCATCAGCATTGGCGTGTTCTGTACCAGGGCGATGTTCCACCGTAAAGTCCATCCCCTGTAGGGAAATGGACCACCTCAACAGCTTTGGATTCTCACCCCTCATCTGCATCAACCATCTGAGGAGCCTGTGGTCTGTCTGAACCCGGAAGTGAGTCCCAAACAGGTATGGTCTCAGCTTCTTCAGTGCCCAGACCACAGCAAATTCCTCCCGCTCAATAGCACTCCATCTCTGTTCCCGGGGAAGTAACCTCCGACTGAGAAAGGCTACAGGTTGGTCTAGGCCCTCCTCATTGATCTGTGATAGAACAGCCCCTACACCATGCTCTGAAGCGTCCGTCTGAACAATGAATTCATTGGAGAAGTTGGGTGCCTGGAGCACAGGCGCCGTGCACATGGCAGTCTTCAAGGTGTCAAAAGCTCTCTGACAGGCGTCAGTCCAAATCACTTTCCTGGGCTGCTTCTTGGAAGTCAGCTCTGTCAAGGGGGCAACAATGCTGCCATACCCCTTGACGAATCTCCGGTAATACCCGGTGAGTCCTAGGAAGGCTCTCACCTCTGTCTGGGTCTTGGGGGGCTCCGAAGCCAGAATGGTATAAATTTTCGGTTGGAGGGGCGCCACCTGGCCGCTCCCAACCTGGTGTCCCAAGTACACCACAGAACCCTGCCCAATCTGGCACTTACTCACCTTGATTGTGAGGCCTGCCCTCTGCAGCGCCATCAACACTTCCCAGAGGTGGCGCAGATGTTCTTCCCAACTGGCACTGAACACTGCGATGTCATCCAGGTAGGCGGCACTGAAATCCTCCAGTCCAACCAACACCTGGTTGACCAACCTCTGAAAGGTGGCAGGGGCATTCTTCATCCCAAAGGGCATCACCCGGAACTGGTAGTGCCCATCTGGGGTGGAGAATGCTGACCTCTCTTTTGCCCCATCAGTCAAGGTGATCTGCCAGTACCCAGACGTTAAGTCAAACGCGCTGAGGTACCGCGCAGCCCCTAACCGATCTATGAGCTCATCAGCTCTGGGGATGGGGTGGGCATCCGTCCTGGTGACGGAATTGAGTCCCCTGTAGTCCACACAGAACCGGAGTTCTGGTGTGGCACCAGGCGCGGCAGCCTTTGGAACCAAGACCACTGGGCTGGCCCAAGGGCTGTTAGAGGACTCAAACACCCCTAACGCAAACATCTTGGAGACCTCCTCCTTGATGCAAGCTCTAACCCTGTCAGTCACCCTGTAAGCCTTGTGCTTCACAGGAAGACTGTCCCCAGTGTCCACATCATGGACGCACCAATGAGTGACACTGGGAACCAGGGAGAACAGGTCAGGGAACTGTCCCAACAGTTGCCGACAGTCACCCTGCTGCTCAGGTGTCAGGGAGGTAGAGAGGTTTACTCCCTCCACTGATCCATCTTGCTCTCGGGCTGACAGGAGGTCAGGAAGAGGCTCGGTCTCCTCCTCCATTCCATCATCTGTAGCTAAGAGCATGCCCACTTGGGACCTCTCCAAGTGGGGCTTCAGGCGGTTCACATGCAGGACCCGCAAGGGGTTCCTGGGAGACTGCAAGTCCACCAAATAGGTAACTAGACTCTTGCGCTCCACCACCGTAAAAGGGCCGGTCCACCTGTCCTGGAGCGCACAAGGCTCCACAGGGGCCATGACCCACACTTTCTGACGAGGCTGAAGCTCTACCAGAGTGGCATTCTGGTCGTACCACCGCTTCATCTCCTCCTGGCTGGCTTCCAGATTTGCCTCAGCAAGTTCTCTGAAACGCCTAGTCTGGTTCCTGAAGGCCAGCATGTAACTGTATACATCCTGGGGAGGTTTCCTGGGAGATTGCTCCCAGCCTTCCTTGACCAAACTCAGAGGTCCTCGCACCGGGTGTCCATAGAGGAGCTCAAAGGGACTGGACCCTAGAGACTTCTGTGGCACCTCCCGGTATGCAAACAACAGGCATGGTAAGAGGACGTCCCATTTACGCCTCATGGGTTCTTCCAGACCCATAATCATGCCCTTGAGTGTCCGGTTGAATCTCTCAACCAGCCCATTTCCTTGAGGGTGGTAAGGAGTGGTGAACTTGTAAGTTACACCACACTCCTGCCACAGGGACTTCATGTACTTGGACACGAAGTTGGTACCTCTGTCAGACACCACCTCTTGAGGGAATCCCACACGTGAGAAAATTCCCATCAGTGCCCGTCCCACCACGGGGGCCGTCACTGTCCTCAGAGGGATGGCTTCAGGGTATCGGGTGGCATGGTCCACCAAGACCAGGATAAACCTGTTGCCCATGGCTGTCTTGGGGTCCAGTGGCCCCACAATGTCAATACCCACCCGTTCAAAGGGGGTGCTGACCACAGGGAATGGCTGGAGAGGAGCCTTGTGCTTCCTCCCACTCTTTCCACTTGCCTGGCAAGTCTGGCATGTCCTGCAGTGAGTGGCGGCACTCCTGCGCATCTGGGGCCAATAGAAATGGGTAACCAGCCTGTCAAAGGTCTTGTCCTGCCCCAGATGTCCTGCTAACGGTACATCATGAGCCAACCCCAGTAGGAAGGCTCTGAAGCGCTGGGGTACCACCAGCACACGGGCTGACCCAGGCTCAGCAACCTTAGGCTCTGAATACAGGAGACCATTCTCCCAGTAAATCCAATGTGATCCAGACTGATCACCTGCTGCCTGGTCTGTGGCCTGTTGCCTCAGACCCACGAGAGAGGGGCATGCATTCTGCTCCTCGCAGAACTCTTCCCTGGAGGGTCCTCCTTCTTGCTGCCAATGGGTCAGCTCAGGTAGGTCCCCCAGTTCAGCTACCTGTTCCCCTGTAGGCTCCAGAGCATCCCCTCAGGGTCTGCCTCCTCCTGGACCGTGGGAACTTGGGGGCCGGTTTCCCGTGCCCCCTGCCTCCTCTCTCTCCGGCAGGCACCTGGGCCTCCCTCTCAGGCTCCAGGTCCTCTTGAACACCTTTCGCTGCCATTGACCGGGTGGTCACACATGCCCAATCAGGCAAGCCCAACATTTCTAAATGCGCACTCCGCTCCACCTTAGCCCAAGGTGAGCTCTCCAAATCGTTCCCTAACAAACAGTCAACAGGCATGGCTGGCCTCACAGCTACTTGAAGAGTACCCGAGACCCCCCCATTCAAAGGGAACCTGAGCCACCTTGCAGTGACTCTCTGTGTTGTCAGCGGCAACAACTGGATAGAATGCATCAGGGATAACTCCGCTCCTTAGACACCAGGTGACACTTGACAGCTGTCACACTGGCTCCTGTGTCTCTCAGAGCCTCCACCCTATGGCCATTGATGGTCACCCACTGCCTGTATTTCTTAGTGTTCTCAGGCAGCGGGGTCCTAGGGACCATCTCAGAGTCTCCTAAGGAGACAAGGGAAAACACTGTGGGATCCCCCCACCTTGGACACCCAACTCCTCCCCCAGGGCTACACTAGCCAACTGCCGGGGGCTGCACCAGTGGGTGCTGGTTTTCCATGCAAAGGGCAACGAGGATCGTTTGCCTTGTGGCCAGGGGCGCCACACTTGTAACATACCAGTGGTCCCTGGTGAACAGGGGGCCTGTCAGGGCCACTGGCTTCTTCTCAGGGGGAGGCTGGGGACCTTTCCCTTGGTTCCCTGGGGGTCTACTTTGGGGCCCTTTATGGAACTCCCTCTGTTTACCCTTGTCCCCCCCCACTCTTCTGCTGGGGACCCTGCCCACCCTTGGCGGAGTCTCCCACGTGACCCTTGTGGACCCGGGTACTCACCCAGCGGTCCGCTCTCCTCAGCAAGCTGCCTAGGGTTAGTCAGCTTACTATCAATCAGGTGCTGGCGTAGCTCAGGAAAGCAATTACTGGACAAGTGCTCCCATGAAATCAAATCAAAGAGCGCCTGAAAATCAGTCGCTTTGCTACCCTTTACCCAACCATCCAAGGCTCTGCAAAAGAAGGTCACATATTCAACCCAGGTACTGCTTTCAATCTTACTACAGTTCCTGAACCTTTGCCTATAAAGCTCAGGGGTCAAACCATACCTAGTCATTAAGGCATCCTTCATGTGGCTGTACGAATTATAGACTTCAGAGGGCAAATCCAACAAGGTATCCCGCCCTTCACTGAGGAACCGTCCCCACAACCCCGCTCCCCAATCCTTCTCAGGGACCCGGTGGGAAGACATGGCTACCTCATAGGCTTTGAACCACTGCCCAATGTCATCATTTTAAAAAAACTCCTTCACCACATCTTTGGGAATATACACCCTAGCTTCAACAGGCGCAGGCGGTACACTGCCACCAGAGGGAGTAATCTCTAAGCTTTTGGCCTTCAATTCCAACTCCTCAAAACTTTCTCATGTTCAAACTGCATTTTCTTTTCCGCTAGGGCTAATTTCCTAGTTTGCATTTCGAATTCTAACTGCCCATTCAGCTTGAGCTTGGTCAGCTCCATTTCGTGCATCCTACTCTCTTTCCTGTCCTCCAACTCCTCTGGAGACAGTCCTCTGGCAGAAACACTGCTACCTACTGGGGAAGGTGGTCTTCCAGCCCCTAGACCCAATAGCCCCTCCAGCTGCCCTTCTGCATTCTCAGCCCCCTCCACAGGGGCACTCCTTGATTCGACCCAGGCCCTCAGCGCCTTTTGGAGGTCCTCCTTCCTGGAGAGCCCGGTCATGGACACTTTAAACTTTTTGCAGAATTGCCTGAGCTGCTTGAGGGTGTAGCATTCTAGCCTCTTCTTCCCAATCACACTCAACAGAGGCTACTGATGCTGGTTTCTCCATAGTGATTAAACTTGGCAGTTGCAAAAATAGGAAATCCCAGAAAAAATGCTATTAAAGTATGTGGTTGCGTTTTGGTCTGCACTCACTAAGTAGTGTTCACCAATCACTGTACATGAGTCACAAATGCAAGTCCAGAATCCTCACCGCTGACCACCAATGTTAGATTTGGGGGTCTCTAGTTGGCAGAGGTAGGTACCTTTGTCCAAATAGGGACCCTTGAGTCTAGTCAGGGAAAGTAGGTACACTCCTGAAATAACCCCTGCTCACCCTCTTGGTAGCTTGGCACGAGCAGACAGGCTTAGTTCAGAGGCAGTGTGTAAAGCATTTGTGAACACATACAGTAATCAAGTGACAACACTACAAATGGACACCACACAGGTTATATATTTATAAAAATAGGTATACTTTATATAGATTTATCACAAGACCATAAACGACAAAAATAATCCACAATACTGTCAAGAGTGCTTAGTTCTGATCAAAAAGGCTTAATTCAAGGTTCTGTGCGAGTCGGTAGTCTCCTCCGGCTACGGTGATGTTGAGAACAAACAGAGTCTAACAAATCCAGCTGACCGCGTCGAGACGGGCCAACACAGCGTAGACAGACTCAGTCACAGTACCTTTTACTTGAAGCGGCAGGCACGGGCGTGCGAGCCGGATGGCTGTTCGTCGTGGTCGCGATGCAAAAATGGAAGCGTTGCAGGACGCGTTGTCCCCCGATGCAGTGCAGGCAGCGGCTCGTTGACGTCGTCGAGACGGAGTCGGTGAGACCAGGGCCGTGCGTTTCAGGGCGAGACGGTGCTTCGGTGCGGTGCTGGCAGGTTGCGGTGCGGTGACGGAGCCGGATTCAGGAGCTGGCGTCGATCAGTCCGGACAGCGGTGCGAGTCGGGCGGTGCGTCGCAAAGCGTGCGAGCGGTGCCCAACTCCGGTGCGGTCACAGGACTCAAACTCAGCAGCAGTGACCGTGTCGGTCGGACCAGTTCGATTTGGCGTAGCGAAGCGTTGCAGGACGCGTTGTCCCTCGATCCGGTGCAGGCAGCGGCTCGTTGACGGAGTCGGTGAGAACAGGGCCGTGCGTTGCAGGGCGAGACGGTGCTTCGAGGCGGTGCTTACAGGACACCGAGTCGGTCGTGAGAGTCGGTCACAGCTCCCTACCTCTGTAGCCACTGAAACAGAGTTTCCAGCAGCAATTCACAAAGGGGGTGAAGTCCAATGGTCCTGGGACTTCGATCAGGGGGCAAGCTCTCTTCCAAGCCCTTGGAGATCCTTCACAAGTTGATGAAAGTCACAGCAAAGTAAAAGTTCCTTTCTCCTTTCTTTGGCAGTCAGGCAAACCACTGCAGGCCAATCCCCCAAGCAGCACTTCAGGCTTAGGGATAGTCTCTCCTCAGTTTCTTCTTGGTTCCGCTCCTCAGCAAAGGTTTCTTCTTGTTCCCAAAAGTGATCTAATCTTCCTGGGGTCTGGGTGCCCCTCTTATACCCTGATTCTCTTTGTTCTCTGGAGGCAGAGAGGCCTTTGCCTAGCTTAAACCAGTTCTGTGCAGCTTTGGAGCACTCTGTGTACATGTCTCCTTCTTTTCCTTTCAGAATGTGGGGCAGGGCACTCAGACGCCCGGCAGGAGGTGGAGCCAGCATTGTGGCAGGCAGGCACAGCCCTATTCAGACCCAGATGCAACTCCTCCCTCCACTCTGGATGCAGATCTCTCTATTCAGCCCTGGGCTGCCTCACCCTGTCTCCTGTAGCCACCCCCAGCCCCTGTCACGCACAAACCAGACACACAATACACAAGCTGGCAGAGGCAGGCTGGATAGTTAGACAAGAAAATACCTACTTTCTAAAAGTGGTATTTTCAAACACAGAATGTTAAAATCAACTTCACTAAAAGATGTATTTTATCATCCTGAGTTCAGGCATACTAAATTCGTTTTTCTACCATGTTCCCTGGGTCAGTTAGGATTATAAGGTGTAATAATCGAAACCGCCCATTCTGGCCTATGGGGAGCAGGTAGCCTTTCAATAGTGAAAAACGAAAATGGCTGTAATTCACTATTAGGACATGCCACACACACCAGGGCATGTCCTACCTTATACTTACAATGCACCCTGCCCTAGGGCCTACTTTAGGGGTGACCAACATGCAGTAAAGGGAAGGTTTAGGGACTGGTAAGTGGGTGCACTCACCAGGTCGACATGGCAGCCCTAGGCTGCACACAGGCTCTGCTATGGCAGGCCTGAGACACACTTTACAAGCTGCTTCTGTGGGTGGCACAACGCGTGCTGCAAGCCCACCAGCAGCATTGGATTTACAAGCCCTGGGCACACTCAGTGCACGGTACTAGGGACTGACAAGTAAACCAATCAACCAATCATGGAGTCACTAATACATACATCAATTTATGATAGGGCGCACTTGCACTTTGGCACTGATTAGCAGCGGCAAAGTGCCCATGAGCATCTAGTCCAGCAAAAACATATCGGCAACAGTGGAGGCATTACGAAAAAATGGAAGGGAGACCCACGCCAAGGATGCCAGGTCTAACAAATATAAATTAAATTAAGCATAAGTAACTTTAGTATTATTCAATGTAATAATACACAAATTTAAAATTAATGGAAATATTTTTTTAATTTAGTTTAAAAAGATTACAAAGTATCATAATTAAACAAAGGCATAATGTATCAACACATTTGATACAAATAAATAAGAATGTTAGTGAGGGTGGGTGATTTTAATTTTGAAATATTGTTTAAAAAATTATATTTAAACATGTACTAATACATGTAAACAAATGTTCCATTTAATTTAAATCTAATTTCAGGAGGCAGCGTTGTATATACTTTTCTGTAAGTAGTCCCAAGAAAATTGTATTTATTTTAAAATCATTTTCATTTTATTTTACATTACGTTAATTTTATTGGTTTTAAAGAAAATAATGAACATTATAACATGTTCCTGCTGGGAAATATCCTCCCCTGTGGCAGAGATCTACATAAGCAGGTGGAATAGTACTAATACTGCCAGTATTCCGGTGGTGCGCGCTCTAGGGCATGCCCCCATGGTCCTTGGGCTGGGAACCCGCCTCTCTTGTGCATCTTCCCTGCCAGTGCACTCCAGTAGTAGGGAGATAGTTTCCTTGCAGCAAATCCCATGTTTTGGTGGTTCTTCTCGATGGTGGACCTGCTGCAGGCATATGTACTTCGCTAAGTGACTATGAGTGTTGTTCAACTTAGCCTTACCTTTAACTGTGTCTTGCCTCTCTTGTACTGGATAGGGACTCAGGGCTGTAGCCTTCCACTTGTTGTTTCCTTGTTCCAGTGTCTGTAGCAGTACTTTGATCAGACCGCACTACATTTCACAGACACCCCGGCACAGTAGCCATCTTGGGAGAAGAGCCTGTATAAAACCGGCCCCTCCAAGGAGACGTGCTCACCATTCCGAGAAAAACCTCGAGAGAGGAACCTCGCAAAATGTTTCACCTTTCGCACCCAGAAAATCTTTAAAGGCTTGCACGGAGTGAACGCGGCCGAGTTCTGCTCGGTACTCTGCGATGCTTCAACCAGATATTCAACACTAGGAACTAAAACCAGTCCGGTCTTACCGATGAGGGCCTTTAGGCCATTCTTTGAGGTTAGTTTTTGTGCATTTATGACTTATGGGATTGATCTAAAAGGGGCTGAGTCACTGAGACTTTACTTGCGCCATTGAGACTTAACTACTGCGCATAGTTGAAAGGTTTGGCACAGACTTTTGCCAAAAAGAGCTGAACTGTAAAATGACAATGAAGAACATGTTAAACTTTATTCAAAGTAAGGTTAAAGAAACTCTGGAAAACCTGATGATGATCCAATCCTGTACATCATAAGAGGGAGAAGAGTTCTAGAACATATTTGTGGTATGCAAGCTAGTTTTAGATGTCTTAGAAAGAACATCATTGTGTGAGAGTGTATGAGAGAGATCAAGAGCATTAAAACGTTCCTCTCTACTTTACAGATGATTTTGACATCATCCACTTGGAGTGAAGATAAGACAAATCTTTAAGCAGGGTAACGTCCTCTACTCATAGATATGAATATCTATAAAGTGCTGAGTTAGGGTACATTACCAGTACTAAGTTTTTTTTTTGATAAATGATGTTTATTAAATTTTAGTGTAATATCATCCAAAACATTTGCATGACAATCAAGGTAGACTATTAACATTGGAGATTAGTAATATAATCGAATGGCATAGGTAGGGGCTTAAGGAAGCACTCAGCCAAATAACATTTCCATGTCAACTATGCTGGCGTGGCTTGCTGCTTCACTCCGCAGTGCCGCACCACGGAACATAATCAGTTTACAATTAACCTAACAGTAGGAGAATCGGTCAACGCTCCATACATCGAGTTCTACAACGCATTGCATACATATGCGTAATGAATTATGAGTCCATACAGAAGAAACATAACAAAATATTAATATATAAAAAAATAAATATACAACTCGAAAAAGGGAACAAAAACCCCCGATCTCTAGATGGAAAGAGTATCGCAGGTACGTGTGCCGGTCTGGTGCAATAGGAAGTGACGTGTGTCCGAACATAAGGGTGTGATGAGCCATGTGCTGTCGTGTACCACAAGGGAAAGAGCATGTATAATTATAAAAATATATATATGTATATATAAATATAAACATAAATATAAGAGGCGGAGAAAGAGAAAGGGCGGGCGTGAAGGGTGAGGCGGAATGAGGGGGGCAGTCAAGCGGGAGGGGAGGGCAACCACCCCGAGGCTCCCTCCATGTAGGAGGACTCAGGTAGGGAGGACACCCGCAGCAATTTTAGTTTCGACCACTGTTAAATATTCCTGCCACCGCGCAGGGGTTTGTCTCGGGGGAGCTGACGCTCTTTCCTCAACCTCTCGCTGATTCGTGCATTCTGAGACCAGTGCTCTCCGCAAGTCCAGCAGCCATGTGTCAATCTTGGGGCCCGTTTGTGCCTTACAGGCCATGGCTATTTTTCGTTTGGCCAAGCCCAGAGCAAGATCCAAAAATGTATTCACGTTCTTACAAGTCGAGTTACACCTCCTGACTCCCAGAAGATAATGGAGGGGGGTCACCTCCACCAGCGCGTCCGTCGCCGCTGTAAGCACAGTAGCCTCCTCTGACCAAAATACATGTATGGTGGTACAAGTCCAGACCATGTGGGTAAAGGTAGCTCCCTGGGCTCTACATCTGGGACACACGTCCGTGGCAGTAGGGTACATACGCGCCAGTCTGTGGGGGGTGAGGTAGGTATGATGAAGGTAATTAAATTGAGTGTATTTCACTCTGGCGTTGACTGAAATAGTTTTAGGTTGGTTAAGACACTGCTACCATTATTTGTCTGATAGGGTAATGGACAGTTCGCTATCCCAATATGCACGCAGTGTCGTCAACGCAGGAGGATCATCAAGTCTAATGGAGGTGTATATGCTCGTTATGGCTCGTCGACCGTGGCCATGTGTGAGTAGTGTGTGTAGTAACTGTGAGGTAACAGGTTCCACCCGTTCAGCGTTCCATGTCCGTAGGGACAAGCGAGACAGTAAGGCATGTAGTAAAAAGGAACCCTGCGGTACACCATACGTTTCCACCAAGCCTTCAAATGTTAGTAACTGCGAATCCGCGTACATGTCACCCCATGTGTCCAGCCCACTCTCCCTACACGCCCCCAACTCCGGGCATCCATGACATGAGTACGTGCCTGGGAGCAGTTCCAAGGGTAAACTGGGAGCATAAGGGGGTGGGCGACCCCTGGGTCTCACATACCTAGACCAATGCCGCCTGGCTGCCATCATTAATAAATTACCCCGCCGCCTCTGGGTCGGTGTAATCGTTCCCGATAGCCACTCCAGGAGCGTCGGGGGATCCCATCCACGGCGCCAGTGGTCAACTCAGTGAAGTTGCTCCTGGCGATCCACCACATCGGCCACTGCAGCTGTGCCGCTGCATAACATCATTCATAGTTTGGCGCACCCAGGCCGCCCTCCGACAGTGGCAAATATAGTTTATGAAGCGCCACCCTGGCTAGCGAATTCCCCCATATCAACGATATCAGTAGAGACTTCAGGTCTCGGAAGAGTCTCCGGGGTAGATGGTAGGGGAGCATGCAGAAAAAGTATAAGAGACGAGGAAGGATTAACATCTTAGATATCGCAACCCGGCCCATTGGAGACAAAGGGAGACCCGTCCAAAACGGGAGGGTCGATCGAGCACATGTTATGGCCCGGCCTAACTTCCCATCAATCGTGTCTGATTCTAGGTGATAAATCTGGACCCACAGGTACTTAAAAGTATCGAATGCCCACTTTAATGGGGTAGTCGGCGCCAGCTGTCGTTGAGTCGATGTCATAGGGGTCATGGGAAACACCACCTACTTAGCCCAATTAACCTGAAGGTCGGAGACTCCTGCGTGCGCATTTAAAAGAGCCATAATCAAATGTAATATCTTGGCCTTACCGCGTAGATAAATTAATGCGTCATCGGCGTATAACGAGATGATGTGCCATCATTGGTCCGACCACAGACCCCAGTCTCCGACCCGTTGCCGCAGTTTGCATGCTGGGGCTCCATAGCCAGAGCAAATAGGATCGGTGACAGGGGGCAGCCCTGGCGTGTGCCCCTCGCTATCAACAAAAGCGGTGAGTAAGTACGGCCCGTTTTCACCCTTGTCTGTGGTCTAGAGTACAGCAGTCTGATCCATTGCAAGAAATTAGGGCCTATGCCAAACCCCGCCAGTGTCGCCTCAAGGTAATCCCAACTTAAAGTATCGAATGCCTTTTCTATGTCCAGGGAGGCAACCCAGGGCCGCTCCCCCCCATCCCTTGCCCACTCCAATAATGTAAATAACCGGCGTAAATTCAATCCCGTACTGTGGCCTGGAATGAAGCCATTTTGGTCTTCGTGGACCAGCAGGGGAACAGTAGTGATCAGCCGATTAGCCAATAACTTCCCAAGGATCTTATAGTCAACATTTAACATCGACAGGGGTCGATAGGAGGCCATGTGGAGGGGGTCTCGGCCCGGTTTAGGCAAGATAACCAGCGTCGCTTCCCCCATAGTAGGCGGTAGCTCACCCGTCTCCAAGGCCTCGGCATACACCTCGGCCAGTCTAGGCACTAACTGTGTAGAGAAGGCGGAGTAAAATTCTGCTGGCAACCCGTCCATCCCTGGCGTTTTGCCCGTTGCCATCTGTTTATTGGCATCAGTGATCTCGTCTAGCGCAATGGGTTGTTCTAAGACATCAAAGGAGGCCGGGGTGACCTGTGGGAGCTGAATCCCCACCAGAAAGTCCTGTATAATAGCAGGGTCTTTTGGGGCCGGGGCTGCGTACAGCAATGTATAATATTCATAGAAAGAATGATTAATAGCTGCCTGGGTGTTTACCAGGGCTCCAGCATTCGTGTATGTGGTAGATTTGGGAGGCTGGGTAGTGTCGGAGCGCAGAAGCCACGCGAGGAGTCGCCCTGCCTTGTCTCCCTCTTTATGTCTGCGCGCCAAATATGTTTTGTAGTCGAAGGCACATAAGTCATCCGTCGCGGTCTTGTATGCTAAGCGAGCTTGAGCGAGCAAGGGGGCAGTCAGGGGATCAGAGGGGACACGTTGCTCATGGTGCTGAATTGCGGACTCGAGTGTGTCAAGAGCGTCAGTCAGAGTTTTTCGTACCCCATATGTGATCTTAATGGCGTGCCCTCTGAGAACACATTTGAAGGCATCCCATTCCACCCCCACCGACGATGCAGTCCCCTCGTTCTCCCTGAAATAGGAAGTGATGGATTCCAGGAGAGTGGCCCGGTACGAGGGATCAACAAGTGCCACCCCGGGTAAACGTCAAGTCTAGATCTCAGGACGTGGCGTACCCCAGACCAGGTTTAGTTGCAATGGAGTATGATCGGATAGCGTGCGCGCCAAGTAAGCTGCATGGACCACGCTGTGCACAGCGTTGTCCGAGCAGATCACCATGTCGATCCGCGTATGCAAATCATGTAGTGTTGAGTAATGGGAATATATGCGCGCCTGTGGATGCAGCTTACGCCATATATCGTGGACCTGTGTATGGGACGCCCATTCCTTCATGTGGTGCGCTAGTTTGATGGATTGTGCCCCTGTAAGAGGGGGACGGGAGCGATCCAAGGTCAGATCCCATACTCCATTAAAATCGCCTCCCCAATATGTGGGTACCGTAGGGTCTGTAAGCAGGGATGGCGTAAGCGTCCGCAAGAAATTGGGTTGCCCCGAGTTCGGAGCGTACAAGGAGATCAATGCCAGGGGGCGCCATTCAGCAAGACCTCCATGGTAACATAACGCCTGTGTGTGTCGACCCGGGAGTGTGTGATTTGCAGTGTGGTTCCCGGTGCCACCCATATAAGCGCTCCCCTGGCGTATCCGGAATACGTTGTGCCCAGGACCGTGCCCCGCCAGTGCTTGCGGAGCGACGCTAATGTCTGTGTTGTGAGATGTGTCTCCTGGAGCAATGCAAACGTGATCTTATGGCTGCACAGTATTGGTAGACTTTGTGTCACTTGGCGCATCCCGCCAACCCTCTCACATTCCAGGTCAAAAAGAAGTAATCCCCCTGTGCCATTTACACAGTTGCGTGGAAGAGCACGACATTGAGCCCATTATTGTGTGACAATTCGCACCCCCTCTAGTACATCCACACTCCCACATAACCAGGTACAAGCATATATTGGCACCAGACCTCTTGAGTTGCAAGCAGAGAAGGAAGAAAACAAAAACATCAAAAATTCCCCAACTTCCCACCCCAGGCCTGGTTGCCAACGGGCAATGGGCCATTCGCACTAAACTGCAAATCCAATGACTCAACAATTAAAACATACAATGAAGAAAAGAAATCAAATGAGTTGCTATATCAGCTACTTATCACTCAGTGGGGAAGGTGGCACAGAGTTTGTGGGTAATGTCCATGCTGCCTCCCGTGATTCAGCCTGGCACTCAACAGGCATGTGCTAGCCGTCCGGCCACCACAACTAAGAACAGGCCCCGAGCTCGATGACTTCAGCCCATCGCTTCCGCTGTTTGTGGGGTGAGGGCCGGGCCCTCCCCCGCCAGCGCCTCGATCTGTGAGTCCGTGAGCTGCAGCGTGCGGTCCATTTGAGTATTGGAGTCCGAGTCCCGTCTGGTAGAAGATATAGGGGAGCCCAATTGTTCCACCGTCTTGATAGCTTGTGCCCGTTCCTGTGTGACCTGCGTTTTCATCGGGCGTCGTGACCGATTGTCGCCTCGGCCTCCACGTGCTGTCACTAAGGTCCACGGTCATGCAGAGTCCATCCGCGTCGCAGGAGGATCATGCGCCATACCCTGTTGGTCGATCCAAGCCCAGGCTTCTTCAGGCGTGTCACAGAAAACTGTGCCCTCCTTGTGGCGAATACGCAGACGTGCCAGGTACTGCAAGGAATATTGGATGTCGTGATCTCTCAAGCACTTCTCGACCTCCAAATATGAGGATCGGCGACGCTACACGGCCAAGGTATAGTCCGGATAAATGTGAACTGCGGCATTTTCGATTTGCCAGGGGCCCCTGGCCCTGGTAATTTGCAACACGTGATCCCTGTCGCGGTAGTTGAAGAATCTAGCCACAACTGGCCTAGGAGGTGCGCCGGGGCGAGGCGGGTCCCCCGGGACCCTGTGAGCCCACTCAATGGAGAAGAACTTCGACATTTTGCCCTGTAGGACCTCGCGTGAGAACCAGTCTTCCAAGAAAAGCTCCGTGCAGGGCCCCTCAGCCCGCTCGGGGAGACCCACAATTCTCACATTATTGTGGTGCGAGCGCCCTTCCTGGTCATCCACCCGAGCCTGAAGGTAGTCCACCTCTTGTTGGAGGGTCCGCAGGTGGGAGGTCGTCGCGGCCACTGTAGGCCGCGTGGATGCCAAGGTGGACTCATTTTCATCGACTCGACCCTTGAGTTTCTTATGATCCTCTCGCAAATACCCCATGTCGATACTGAGGGAGTCAATTTTCGAGCCCAAGGTAGTTTTGATGTCCAGAATTGCTGCTAGTATTTCATCAAAGCAGTGTGTTTGGTCAGCGCGATCTCCCTGACCGGAGGACCGTGGGGGGTCCATGCTCTTGTGTTCCGAGGACGCTGGCTCCAGCTCCGGATGCTGCGCCTGGGACCTGTCCGGTCTGGGCTTGCCCATTGTGTCGCCATCAAGAGACCACGAGCTGGATGCTGGTATATGCGCACCTCCAGAGAGCAGGAGTGGGTAGGAGTGTAGGCGTAGAGTATGGTGCGCGGATTGAGTTATCAGAGGGTAAGGCGTCCCACGTCGCAGGGCCTCACTGCGAAGCACCCCCCCAGTCACGCAGAGCCCGTGAAGTCCTGCATGCAAGGCCACCAGCGACAATATGAGATCGGCAGGGGTACCCAAGATCCTCCAAACAGTCTGCACTCAGGTAACTATTAGCGCATGCAGTATCTTCATGTGCATTCACCTGCAGATCGCAGGGGTATGCGGCAGGTCCATCCCAGGGCACTCTCCGTCATCAAGGCACTTCCCCACGCACAACAGAGCACACACAGGCCCAGGTCCGATACAAAGTGACTCCCTCCACAGGGCCAGAAGCAACGTCCAGAAAGTCAGGGAGTCTTTACCTGCTGCGGGAGGCAGCCCACAGTCCACCGGCTGGGCCCAACCGGTCTCAAGGCCACCGCAAACCAGGGTAGTCCGTGTAGAGCCCGCCCGCCGCGGAGCAGAGGTCCCAGCAGCCTCGGGCACCGGGGGTCTGCGCGCGCAGGGTCAGCTGTACAGCCACAGCACTCTTCGTACGCTTCTGGGCCAGAAAGGAGGCATTGATGGGGGAGGGCGCGGGCAGTCACTCACCGCCTCCAGGGCACAAACTCTGGGTTCCCGCCAGGCACCAGCCAGGTGTCCCGATCGTGTGTCTCTATCCCGAGGCGGGCCCGATCGCCATGGGCCGCCCGAGGCAAAATGGCGGCTCCGGCCGCATCGTCCATTTCGGTCCAGCAGCCACAGGCACAGCTGGTCAATGGTCTCTGGGTGCAGCCCGACAAGTCCTCAGCCCAGCGGGAGACAGGCGTTCGCTCCGCTCGGCCAATGCGCAGCCCTCCGTTGATGCAGCGTCTCCTCGTGGAAACTGGCCGGGTCGCGGGAGCCCACCCCGCTGTGTAGCCGGAGATCAGAGTATGTAGCGGTCACCCGGAGTCCCAAAGAGCTCCGGTGTCCACAGGAGCAAGGGGCCGGGCGTCCTCCGCGTTGGTTTTAATGCTGGAAAGTTGGCCAGGCGAAGAGAAAGCAGGATATTTACGGGGGGCTTAGAGCGGGGCTCAGGGCATCGCGTCCGCTCTAGCCGCCATCTTGGCCACCGATTACCAGTACTAAGTTAGTAATAATCCCTTAATTCTTCCTTCAGATGCCCCCCCTGCTGTTTCTATCCCCCACACCCTTTCCCTCACCAGGGCCAGTCCAGTACTATGTTATCATAACGTTAGGAGTTGATGGTGCAAGGAGGTGGAGCAAAACATCAATGTGAAAATCCAGAGGAAGAGCCACCACTGACAAATACTAACTTTGCACTCATAAATTCAGTCAGAGGAGTCTCCACGATTGACAGGTTGGATATTCTTAAGTCTACACATAACTGTGAATCTTTACTCAGAAATGGTGAATATCAAAAAAGTGGAGTGTTACACATATGTGCAAGAATAGATGTACCAATGTATAGATCTACTCATGCAGACTTATCTTTGTTAATTGGACCCTTTGGGCCGAATTACAAGTTTGGTGGATGGGATACTCCGTCACAAACGTGAGTATTATCCTGGCTACCATATTACAAGTTCCATAGGATATAATGGAATCGTAATATGGCAGACGGGATATCCGTCATGTTTGTAACGGAGAAACCCTGTCTGCCAAACTTGTAATCAGGGCCTTAATCTTTAAAGGTGGTGCTGCACTGTTTTCTTCTAACATATTCATGAAACTCATCAAAGATTGGTCTTCTCCTATGGTAGTGTTTTACTTGTTTTATTGATTCCAATTTCTTTCAAGCAATTTACACTGAATTGGAAGAACACATCCAATATTTGTTTTAGGGCTTGGTTCTATGATGTTTGTTTTAATCCCAGACTAGACAGCACTCTTGTATCACCTATAGCTTTTGCTAAGAGAGACTTGTTATGGTTACCAATATAAAATTTCCTAATGAATCTTCAAATAATTCTTCCCTATATTCGATCCAGAATTCGGAGGTTTCCAAATTTCCTTGACAACTTTGTGTGTATAAAATATAAGATTTGTATACAAAGATTTTTTTAAGCGGGTTTTGTACACTCTTTTTAGGTCTCGCCTAGGCAGCGCATGCGCTGTCTCGTTGAGACATGCAGTATATGCTTTAGTGAGGGAGTCTCCGCCTCCTTTTTCCTATTGGTTTTTGAGTGTGTCTTTTAAAATGTCTTACTTGCTATTGGCGTAGTGTGTTTTATGTCCCTCCTTTTTCCCTGTTGGGCACGCCTATGGCTATTGGCCCCTTTACTTGTATTAGTCCACTTTTTTTGGTCTGTTGTTTTGGGAAGATCTCTTTTTTTAATGTGCCTTGCTTTTTGACAGAGTTGAAATGCAAGCTGTTAAAGTATTTGCTAATTACGTCCCTTTATTTGTTCATTTTTATTAATTTAAAGTATTTCCTTTTTTTACGTGTTAATTTAAAGTATTTGCCAATAATTGTGTCTGTTTACTTGTTCATTATTATTAATTTAAAGTATTTGCTAATAATTGCGTTGAGCCGACGAGGCTCGAACACTGGTCCGCAGCTCCCGAGTCAGCAGCTCTCACCACTGAACCATAACCTCTCCCACCGAAAGCAGCATACAGTTCTCTCTACATGCTTGATCTGGTATGAGGTCATCAAGTACCACCAATACGCTAGTAACAGTCCTCTTGGCTGCAAGTTGCCGGGCAACGGCGTCGCGGAGTAGTGACGTTCAGCCGGCAGCAGCCGCTGTGGCTGAGCTCAGCGATCTCCGCTTGTACATTTCCTGGTCAGAGTTTTACCATCAGCTGCAGCAGCAGCAGCATGTGTCACCACACCGGCATCCAAGGTAACCGCCCCTAGGCCACGGGAGGGACCCTTGTCCTTGCACTAGACCCCACGAGTGCTTGGGATACCAGGGGCTCCAATAGCACAGCATTTACTTTCTCTCGCAGACAACCCTTCCAGTGCTGTAAAGAGTAGGATACAACTGCTGGGACTGCCACGCCTCTCAATCCTCGGGCTAGACGGGGAGGTGCTGCCCTGTACTGCCTTATTTTGACGGAGTAAAAGAGGTTCCTACGGGAGTAGAGGTGGGTGTGGATAGGATATACAGCCCTGAGAAGCGGTGCTGAAACCATTTTCAGAGCGCAGATTTACGTGATTTTAAATGGCAACGGGTAATCAAGCGCTGCGAGGTTTATGTGGCTCTTTGTGAGAAGAATAATTAAACTTCGCTCGATTTTGTTTCCTAAATCTCCTTCTGCGATGCGTAGCAAGTGAGGGCAATTATGTGATGCGAATTTGCACTTCAATTACTTTTGTGCTTGAGAGAGTATTGTTTGTGTCCACGCATCTTTATATTGCATACGGACGCAGGTACTCTGTAGATGAAGGGGATAACGCTAAAAACAAAGCTGCCTGGGACCGGAAAGAACAAAAGGTTTAGCTCCTGTACCTGCCGCTTATGCCCCTTTGTCCTGTCTTCGAGTGCGATCCTCCCCCTCGCCTGCTGTGCTCTCGCCAAGAAGTTCTTTCATTCTCTCGGGCACAAAGGTCCAGTGTTCAAGTATTGACTCACTGAGCCAGCCCTTGAAAAGGAAAACCTCTAGTTCACAACTCTCAACTTTCCGAAGCCCATTTGTAAATAGTCTTCTTATGTTGATTCTCTAAAGTCATAATAAACAGGACTGCAGGCCCCAAAAGGTTAAGTTGCAGAGTGTACGGATGAGTTATTCAAGCATGAATCTGGAAAACTTCAGCGCTCTGAGTGACTTGGTCTTACGGTGCCTACTTCCATTTAAAAAAGTTATTTAATAATCCCGGGGCAAATATTCACTGCTCTTGAGCACTAGTTAAGAACTGCTGTTGAAATATTCTTAGAGTCATTATGGCTCAACTAAAAAATGCCAGTAATCTGCTTTTAAAAACAAATGAATTATTTAGAGCATGACTGTTCTTATTTACGTCCTGCAGTTAGCACAATATGCTTATTGTGTGGAGCCTGATTTGGTTACATTTGTTTTCCACAAAAAATCTGCCCTTGCCGTTTGCATATCGTTTTGAATTCTAAGCTGATTTTCCTACACGGCCTGTGTGTGTCGAGCTCATTTACTGTGAATGCTTGTTTTAAATAACAAACAGAGGTAATGTGCTGAGGGGGCCCCGTAGAGATAGGCCCCCCCCCCCTTCGTTATTAAACTCAGGCGTCACGCGCCGGACTATGTGTGGGGCTCCCATGCACCAAGGAGCACGCGATGCATGTTCCCCTTTAACTCCCAATGATGTGGAATTACCTCTTTCGACCACCTTACATTCCCCGCCTCCATGCCGCTATGTAGAAACACAAACAGCAGCTTATCCAGTCTTCCGTTTTTCATTTGCTTTCTGGTGCTAGTTATTATGCTTCAGCTTCATAAATACATGACTACGAGTCCCGCAAAGGAAATGGACTGGATGAGTGAGACACTGAGGTCTCCATTCCTTCTTTGACTAGCTAAAATGTTGTGAACTGGAGCACAGTTCACTACCCTGGAAACACAGGTCTATGTTTGTTTCGCTATTTGTGGTCCTGTTACAGGTTTATTGGATGTGGCAGTATTCAGGGTTCAGTGGGCCCCTGCACCTGCTGCACCTGCTGCACCAACTAACACTCACTCCTTTTCGTGTCTCACTTTCGCCTCTCCCGCTCTCAGGCGTTCCTATTTCTCGCTTGGTGCTTGAGATTTGCATAGCGCCAACCTAGCTGTCTGGCTGGCTTCTCAGCGCCCACATACTCTTTCTGGATCTTTTCATTTCAGTCTATTTATCGTGTCTTTCTCTCTATTTCACGTTACCTACCTACATACATACATCCTCCCTTTCACCCCACGTCTCTTTTTTCCCCCATTAAGTGTTTTTGGGGGTTTATTCACTGCACAGCCCTGGCCTCTGAAGTGTGTGACGCAGTCTGCGCACAATGCGGGGCCACATCACATTCCCCTGCTGGTTACCAATAAACTGCGTGCATTTACGAAAGTTCACATACAAAAATCACACTTTGGTAATTAGCTGGGGCGTCAAACATTCGTGAAAGGATTCGGAAATACTTCAGTGGATTCTCGCATCCACTGCTGTCACCTGTGTTGACACCAGGGTCACAGGTTCACATCCCTGTCTTTCATCCTCCTAAAGTCGATACAATAACTACAAATCGGGTAAATAAAGGTCAAACAAGGGCAGACAGGATGTGTCTGCCACTGAATGCATGCTGCTTATCCTCTACATCTCCCTGTAGCGTTACCTCAAGAGCAAACTCTGTGGGGTCTCTATCAAACCTTTTCTAAATTGCGTCATTGAGGTGTTGCACATCTCCTAAATTCATTCTGTTTTTGGGCCCCAGTGTACAGCAGTGTCGCTGGTAACCATTAAAAGTGGTACTGCGTAATACTAGCAAGCATTTCACCCCACTTTTATCCCCAAAATTTGCCTTCAGAGATCCCCCATATCTTAGGAATTACCGACATTGTGCCAAGGCCCGCATTTTGTTATGGGTACCTGCTTATATCAACAGTTACATACAATATTTCAGTACCAGAAATTTGCCATTCATGCTGCCCATATACCATTGGTGTGTCAAAAATGACCTCCAGTATTTCAGAGGCCGCATTTTATCATGGTTTGCTTCCCCCAACCGCACCCCAGTGCCCTAAATTGCCATGGCTGCCCTCGCTAGGCATAAAATTGACATCTACTATGCCAGAACCAGCATTTTATCATAGCTGTAGCCTTATGTCAGTACTGGTTTTGTATTTTCCAACATGTTCCTACAGAAAAGTGTCTCCATATAGGTCTGTTCTCCACAGTTAACTCGCTCAAAAGTGCCTCTGCCCAGGTAGCCTGTTCTCCCCTTCTTTCTCACACACTCTTTCTGCTCCTCTGTCTGGAGTTTCACTGGAGATTCACCACTTCCTGCACAAACTACCTATCCCTCTCCATCTTCCTTTTTGTCTATTATATGGAGCTCTCACTCATATCTGTTCACCATACCACATAATTTCACTACACAAATACACCACACACCACACAATTCCAACCCACACAATTCCACAGCTAACTAGTCCAGTTCAACCACAAAAATCCACTCCACTCCACTCCAAAGCAAAACACATTGGTAAAAGGCATTATCATTTACAATCCCAATAGCTTTAACTCTAACAAATGCGAGACCGATGCATTGCAAATGCTTGTTTAATATTTATAGTTATTCATTTCGACATTGTTATTAAAGACCAGTTATTTATCAAACTATATAATGTTGTCCCACAACTTTTATCCCCTTTCTTCTCTTTCCTTCTTTAAGATTATATAAAACTCTCTAAAGCTTTTCTTTTCTTCTCTTCTAAAGAAATGTCAATCTTAGTCAATGGTTGTTTAAATGGTTATACTTATACACATTGTTGTACTTGTATAAATAGTTAATATATTCACATGCATGTGTTATGCCAATAAATATTGATATAGCTTCCATTCTTGAATGACACTCCTTGTCTACTGATGCACAGGGCCGCAAATGTGCTGTTTGGTATGACCCTTATAGTGCATTGGATGAACTGCATGAATCCATTAGCTACCATGCGTCCCCCTGCATCTATATTTTTAACCCTAACACCCAAAGAACCAGCCTGTGAGTTTTATGGTGGTCGTTCATTCGATTTTGTTATTATTGACATCAGTATTGTGTCCCAAACTTTCCTAACCTTTACCTCCTTTTCTGGAACACTGTTAATTCGCCAAATCCCATTTTGGATGCCAATTAACCATTTAATAATGGCCGGGCCCTATTTGCCTTCCTCCCTACTGTTATATTCTGTCTAGCTATTACCATTTCCGAATCCACAAATTAGCACACTTGTTTCATCTCTTTAGCCCTGTGTAAATGTCCTAGGAAACATGTCAAAGGATTTCAGTTATTTACGAGAATTCTCTGGTATAGTCCCAAGCACTTCATCCCATACTATCGGTAAACTTCTGCATGCGTCCCATGACATCTTGGGCAGGTATCTTTCAATCCAGGATGCATCTTGGCATGTGATATGCATGTTTAATGCAAGTAATTGAACTGGGTGAATCTTAAGGGCCACATGTATCAACCTATTTTACATTCGCAAATGGTGTGAATCGCTAAATTTGACCGTTTGCGAATGCAAAATAGACTTTCAAGATGTATAAAAAGCTTTTGCAGTGCATTTTAGTAATCACAGAAAGGGAATCGCAATTCGTGATTCTCTAAGCACATGCCCCAAGCATTTTCTAAAGGCAAACTTGCATTTAGGAAATGCTATCACCATCGATTCCAAGTCGATGGTAACCATTTGCAATTTTTGGAAAAGCACAAAAAATGCATTTTTCAAAATGCCATGTAGCTCTCCCATGCCCTTAGGGCATATGTGCGCTTTACATGTGCACATTTGTTTTGCGTGCTTCAGTGGGGCACCCTTGGTTTTGCATTACCTAATTTGTGATTACCAAGGTGATTGCAAATTAGGTAATGCAAAGCCATTTTCATCTATGGCCCTTTAGGCCCATAGGAACTAATGAAGTAGTATTACCTAGCAGCGATTATCTAATTGCGATTCCTACTCTGTAGGAATCACTATTAGGTAATTGCTATTTTCTTACATACCATTTTGCGTTCCTTAAATGGCGATAATCTAAAATTTGCTATTAAGGGAATGCAAAATGGATTTTTGATACATGTGGCCCTAAATCTTTTATTTTCTGATACTCTATTAATGCATCCTTATCAAGTTTCCCATACCCTTTCGGTGAGCACTTTCCTCAGTTTTTCCTCCCAGGGCACCTTCAGTTTAGAGGTTGTAGAAATATCCTCCTCCAACCCCCCCCCAAAAAAAATGCTGATCCCAATGCCGTGGCCTCATGGCATTATTTGGAGCTAACCTTTTCCGGACTTTATCCTAAACCAGTGCTATCAATAAACTTTTACGGTCCTTAAAGAATCTTCCTCTCTAAACGATCAGTAACGCCACAAAACACTAACATAGTCTAGGGAATGTTAACATTTTGGCAAACTGCCACCCGGCCCAATGAAAAAGGAGCAATCGCCACCAGAATGGAACAGATGCTTACATTAAAGATAACGGGGCATATTAGCAAGACCGGCGATAAAATTATCGCCGTTTTAGCGGCAGGAAACTGCCGCTAAAGCGGCGATAATGGGCTTGCTAATATGCGTTATAGAATTCCAATAGAAGCCCAGGTTAGATGTCCTGCACATCTAACCTGGGCTTCTATTGGAATTCTATAACGCATATTAGCAAGCCCATTATGGCTTGCTAATATGCCCCAACGTTTTCTAAAGATCTGCTGCTAAAAATCGGCAGTCATCATGCTAGAATCAAATACCAAGTGGTTGAAAGGAGACTGAGCGCCATTTCAAGAAAATATCTTTCCCTGCTCCACTCGTCCATCTCGGTCAACCAATGAATGCAGTGGAAAGAGGGGAGAATTAACCCAGTTGATCATCTTTTCCACATCTCACTGAAGTTGGCCAGCAGGGCATTGACCCCAGGCAGGCTCCTCACATGGTCCTGCAGAAATACAAGAGCGTTATAATCTGCATGAAACAAGTCGAAATGAACTCCTTGAGGTACCTGCACCAGTAGCGGCACGTGGTGGGAGTGCTGCCGGGCGGTGACTAATTTGTTTCGCGCGCTGCTTCGCATTTGGCGATGCAGCGCGCGCAACGAAATTCGTTTTATTTATTTATATGTTTACTTACCTCTAATCGGCCGTATTCCGTAGATTAATACCCCCCACCCTGCCCCTCCCCCCGCCCCACGTCACCGCCTGGCAGCACTCCCACCACGGGCCGCTACTGACCTGCACCCCTTTCCTGAGCACTGTGATGAAACTTACTCGCTTGTGGATCTAAAGCAAAGCCCAGCAGTAACAGTGAGAGGGGACACCCTTGGCGCAAACCCCTCTGTATCTGCCATTGGTAGGAGATTTCCAGGTCCATACGCACACTTGTCAATGGCAGAGCACTTAAGGGTTTTATCAGGAGTAGCCGGTGCAGGTAAGTGCAGTGGGTCTGGGGGCAGGCTAGGTGGGAGTCAACAGACAACGATAAGGGAAAATAACATTAAAAAATAGAAAATCAATTACCTTGTGCTCGCGGCATTGCTGACGCGCAGATAAGTGGTTTTCATTTTTTATGCTATTTTCCCTCGTCGTTGTCTGTCGACTTCCCCCCACATTGCCCCCTGCCCCACCGTGCTTACCTGCACTGGCTGCTCCTTAGTTTTATTCAAAAAGTTCTCACCCATCCCTAGTGGACCTCAAATAAGTGTGGCCCTAGCAAGTTGTGAAATGCTTTCTATATGTCCAGGGAGGTGACAGCTCACTAGGCCAAGGTAAAATTGTAATTACTCTAGCTTAATTTACATTATTTTGGAGGTTTAGGGCCAGATGTACATAGACTTCTGTTTGCGATTTCTTAATAGCAAATTTTTCAGATGCACTATTAGGAAATCGCAAACAGCTATGTACAACAGTGTGTTTTACACTCTTTGCGATTCCTAATGGGTGGCAAGGACCTGCCTCATTAATATTCATGAGGTAGATCGCAATATGCGACCCATTGGCAATGGCTAGCTCTCACAAGGATGGTGGCCTGCTGGAGTCAGGAGACCTCCATGTCTGTAACTGTTTTTTAAATAAAGCAGCTTTTTTAAAATGCAGCCCATTTCCTTTAAGAAAATGAGATGCATACAAAGAAAATAATACAAAGTTTTCCTAAAAAAATTTGTTGCCCACATACACAAAGGGAAAGGGGTCCCTTGGGGACCCCTTCCTGTTTGCGGATGGGTTACCACCAACTTGAAGTTGGTGGTAACTGCGAATGCTTTGCGACCGCATTCCCAGCCACAACAAATTCCTACATACCAGTGCGACTCACTATTAGGAAGGGATGCCATTGGCATGCCCGTTCCTAATAGCGACTCGCAACCCCAATTTGCAATTCAGTATTAGCATACCGAATTGCAAATAGGGCTTTGTACATATAAAAATGCTTTTTTCAACCCGCAAATGGCTGATTCTGCAAATCAGGCCGTTTGTGAGCTGAAAAAACCTTGGTGCATCTGGCCCTTAGTGTTACGCTGATTTCCCGAAATTATGCTTTTACACCACATCAAGTAATTTCCAGAATGCAAGCCACCGTTGCTCTCACCACTTGTGTTTTTTGGGCCTTTTTTTACCATGAAATATGTCCTCAATGTAACAATTGCCACAGGACATATTTTGTACTAAAACGCAGTGCTAAAAGACTGGTTTGTATATTGTGTAATTACACGTAATGTTGCATAATGTTCCAAAATCTTGCAGTATTACATAAAACTAACCATATTTTGCACACCCCTAAAATCTACTCCCAGGTGCATGAGGCACACTATACATAACACAGAAAATTGTCTCAGGATAACATGGGTACTGTGGCCAGGGATGAAGCCAGTCTGATCAGGATGTAAAATATTTGGGCACTATCAGTAATAACCTGTTCACTGTCACTTTCACTAACATATTATACTTTGAGTTCAGTAAAGGTAAATGTCTTTTTGGTTTAATATCAGTGGGGTCTTATCTTTATTAACATTACCGTCATGGCCTGCCTAGTTGCTTAAGGTAAAATACTTTTTGCATGTGTTTCTACATAGATGATCAATAGTCTTGGCCTAGTTTTAGTATATAAGCGTTAAAAAATTTCTGGTGACACACCATCTATGCTTGGGGTGTTGCCCATGGTCAGTTGATCGATGGCAATAGATATGTGCTCTAGTTTAAAGCGAATGCCCACAAACATTAGATAGTTAAGGGGCAGAAACATGTTCACCCATTGAGATAGGGTAGTTTTTACCCACTGTCCTCACATATATATATAATTTTTTTAGTCCTATCCGGTGGGGGTTATGTTCAAAGGGTTTTTAGTAACTCAGGAAAACGGCGCCCAGCTCGATAAACGCCTGAGTGTAAACTACATCTAAAGTGTACGGTGCTACCGGGTAAGGGGATAATACCCTAAAACCCCTCAATGTGTGTAAGGTCAAGCCCTACACAATGTCAAAGCAATACAAGTCCCGGGCACACATGAACCAGGTGTTGAACCATTGGTGGTTTAAAAGTTTAGAAAAAAGTCTCAATGTTCAATCTCCAGTGTAATCATCCTTGATTTAATTATTCAATGGAACACACGAAAACCAGCCAACACGTGTTTCGTCGCCAAAGGGAGTTATCCCGCGACTTCCTCAGGGTGCACTGCCGGTGATAATTCCAACCCGGCTGCAAGGAGTAATGCAATCTTCGTATTAACCAGTAACCGGTGATAATTCCAACCCGGCCTCTGACGTAAAGTATCACGGTATGAAAATCCAAAGTATAGGGTGCCTAAGTAGGGCCCGACGTCTGACGTAATAATAGAAGGTGTAAAAGTCCAAGAAATAAAACAGGTGCAGTGTTACTTCAGCAAAATTGCTGAGGTCGTGACAAGTCTTATCATGTGGAAAGCTCGTATTTATGAAAGCGTACTGCAAGCATTTTGATGCCACGGAGAGTATTCCGTATCCCTACAAGCGGGTGCGCTGTAGAGTTCCAATGCCGGTTACTGTAAAGTGATAGACCGGGTTGGAATTATCACCGGCAGAGCACCCTGAGGAAGTCGCGGGATAACTCCCTTTGGCGACGAAACACGTGTTGGCTGGTTTTCGTGTGTTCCATTGAATAATTAAATCAAGGATGATTACACTGGAGATTGAACATTGAGACTTTTTTCTAAACTTTTAAACCACCAATGGTTCAACACCTGGTTCATGTGTGCCCGGGACTTGTATTGCTATCCGATGGGGGCACCAGAATAAAATTATTGTTTGCCCACCAGGAGATAGTTTTAATCACTATTATCTCTTTCTTCTTTGCACTTTGCCCCTCACCCACCAACATTGCCATCTTGCTAATCTAAAACACCTAAGCTCCTCCCAGTGCATTCAAGAGTTGTAGCCCACACAAGGTACTTTGAGGTCATTGTGTGAGGAGAGAGCTCTATGATGAAGCATGTCACCTTCGGGTGAGTGAGGGTTCTCGTCCTTAACAGCTACATGCTCTTATTCTTATACTACTGAATGTACAAATATTGTGTAAGATAGTTCATTTAGGAGCAGTACATTTTTGGTAGAATAAAACTAGGCCTGGGCGGTGAACTCTGCTCTGTTTGCAAAGTTTGCTGAGTTTTCTGCACTCCGCACTCCACGGAGTTCGCGGAGTGCAGAAAACTCCACTTCGCATAGTGCAGCAGAGTTTTTTCCCCGCTTGCGCATGCTAAGTTCGTGAGTGCTAGCTGCTGCTCGGGTAGAATTTCTACCCGAGAGGCAGGAAGACCAGCGCGAACGGCAGTTCGCACTGCACTCCGCCACTTGCGGAACTTCGCAGAGTTTTTTTGTCACTTCGCGGAGTTCCGTGTAGCAAAACTCTGCGTACTATGCCCAGGCCTGGATAAAACACTCCTTCAGAGACTCTGTGAGTGACAATATGTATTTGCCCCTCACAGCCAGCTTGATCCCATAAGTGGGTTTTAGGTGCATAACGCTAATAACTGTCTTAAATGAAACTCATTCAATCATTTTGTCCTGTACTGTATTATTTAGAGAAATAATGGGCAATCTGTTCTCCTATGGCAGTCCGAAAGGAGTATTCTGCAGGACCACCACATGTAGTCTCCATGTGGGTATTGCCGGGTGGGTATCTCCTATCTCGTTTGAATCAAAATCGGATTAGATTCTGACTCTGACCAAGATACTCTATCCCCTCAGTTGTACCCACGTCTTCAATCCTTTGGCCAAACAAAATCATATCAAGTCTAGTATGTATTCCATGCACATGAGAATAAAAGGAATACTCTCAGGTAACAGAGTGAGCTTCTCCCCATTCATCTGTGGGTTACTATTACCTTGTCGACAAGTGGTATATGTCTGCTAATAACCTACAAGTGGTCCCCTAAAGAGAAGCAGTAGACCTATCCATTTCCACATCAAGTACTGAATTATAATTGCCTCCCTATATATTTCTGGGGGTTAACGCATCACTAAAGTGTCATAAAACTACACCTGATTGATGTTGGGGGCAAAGATGCTGGTCATTAGTAGATCTTCCCTATCCACTGTGCCTTCAACTATCACAAAAACTGCCTTCTTCATCAATATGTGTAGTTTGTACTACATAAGGGACACTTGGGGCTATCCACACTAATTTCCCCCATGAGTATGCAGAGTACATAGTTCTTATGAGTTGCCCACCGCCTCTTTCACAGCCTATCGCTTTAGGTAAGTGTTAGAAATGGAGTCTCTAGTTGGCAGTGGTTAGCAACCTGTCCAATTAGGGATCCTCACTCTAGTCAGGATATGGGAGTCACAGTTAAGATAACCCTTGATCACCACCTTGGTAGCTTGGCACGAGCAGTCAGGCTTATCTCAGAGCAATGTGTAAAGCATTTGTACATACACACACAGTAACACAGTGAAAACACTCAAATGGAGTCCACACTAGTTTAGAGACATGGCCAATAAGTATCCGAATAAAACAAGACCAAAACGAAAAACATCCAATATACACAAGTCAAGATATCACTTTTCAAAGATTAAGTAAGTTTACTCCATAGAAATCAATAAATGCATTTATTTTAGCACAAAGTACCTTGGATGCATCAACGATCAAAGATGAAGCAGGCACAGGGGAGGTGAGGTGCCGGAAAAGCAAAGCAATGCATCGGTTCTTTACTCCACATGGGAGGTGAGGAGTCGGTTCCTTAATGCCAGGGGAGGTGATGCGCCAGTTCCTTACTGCTAGGCAGGGCAGGTGATGCATCGGTTCCTTTCTATCAGGGGAGGTGATGCGTCGGTTCCTTACTGGAAGGGGAGATAATGCATCAATCTCCAGGCACATGGCCTCAGTTCCTTACTGCGGTGCAACGTCGGAAGAAACAGCGTTGATGGACGATGAGTTGAAAATCCAGATGCGCTGCATCGATGCGACACCGGCGATGCAGGTGCTGCATTTATTTCATTGCTGCAAAGCAGGTGCTGCATCACTTCTTCAGTGGCAAAGCAGGGTCGAAGTCAAAGGGGGTGTCACGTATGTTGGTGGCATGATGCTTGGGACTTGGGCTGTGGAGATTCTTCTGCCGCAAAGCAGGCGCTGCGTTGTTTCTTCACTCGCACTGCAGGTGCTGCGTCAAGAAGATGGGCAGTGAGAGTTGATGAGTGGATTTTCTCACCAAGTTGAACTTCCAACGGCCCAGGAACTGGATTTGGCACCACTTGGAAAAGTCAGGGCTCTCACCAGAAGAGCCCAGGCACTAATAGGTGAAGTATTTGATGGCCCTGAGACTTCTTAACAGGAGGCAAGCACACACTAGTCTTTGGAGAACCTTGGAAGCAGGATGTAGAAAGCAAAGTCCAGTCTTTACTCCCAGGAAAGGAGCAGCAAGAAGCAGGGCAGCACAACAAAGCAACAGTAAGTCCCCCCTATAGCATCCAGCTCTTCTTCGTGGCAGAATGTCCTCTGTCGAGAAGTGATTTTGGGGTGTCAAAGGTCCAAAACTTATACCCCTTTCTGCATTTGAAGTAGTCAAACTTCAAAGTAAAGTCTTTGTAGTTCACAAGACTCTGATTTTCCCTGACCTGGCTCCAGACACACTACAGGGGAGTGTAGAGACAGCTTTGTGTGAGGACAGGCACAGCCCTATTCATGTGTCAGTGACAACTCCTCCCACCACTCTAGCTCAGGAGGGCCCATCAGCCTGGTGATGGTCCATCAGGATATGCAGGGCATACCTCAGTTCCCTTCGTGTGACTGTCTAGAGAGAATGCACAAGAGCCCAACTGTCATCCCACCCAGAAGTGTGTTCTACAGACAGGCAGAGGCACAGAATGGTTAAGCAAGAAAGTGCCCACTTTTGAAAAGTGGCCTTTTTAAGCACACAATTTAAAAACCAACTTCAACAAAAGTTGTATTTTTAAATTGTGTGTTCAGTGACCCCATACTCCATATCTGTAACTGCCCCCAATGGGAAATTGCACTTAAAAGACATTTCAAGGCAGTCCCTATGATACCCTATTGGAGAGATAGACTGGCAATAGTGAAAAACAGAATTAGCAGTATTTAACCATTAGGACATGTAAAACACAACAATGCATGTTTCAGTGTTGATAGAGGACTGTGCCTTCTTAATAAGTTTTTCGTAAGTGGAATAATTTCCAGAATTCAACGATCGTTTCCAAACATGGTGTGTTTATTACAAATTTCCACACATGAAACAAAGGACAGCCGACACGTGTTTCGCCCGTGTGGCCCGACGGCCGTGGGCTTTCTCAAGGCTGTGTAGACATCATGTAGACATAGAGCAGAGAATGGTGAGAAGGTGTGTGAAGCAGTGAAAATGTAGCACAGAGAGGTTATGGTGATTGAGGAAAAGAGACCAGAGAAAGGGGAAAGGAAAATCAGTGAAGAAATCACAAAAAGCCAAAGAAGGGGAGAAAGGAAAAGAGGAGAAAAATGAGGGAAAAATAGAGAAAGGGAAAAACAAAACAAGGGGAAAAAAGCAAAAGCATAAGAAATGCAACTGCAAATTATTCATATTTCATAACTCACATTGACCCTTCAAATCATAGGGACTTAATGGTCTAACACATTGTAGTCTCTTCGTTATAATCTTGGGGGTGACTTATATGTAGTAAAAGAGAATGTTTGGTCTTGCCAAGTCGAAATGGCAGTTTAAAACTGCACACACAGACACTGCAGTGGCAGGTCTGAGACATGTTTGCAGGCCTACTCATGTAGGTGGCACAATCAGTGCTGCAGACCCACTAGTACCATTTTACTTATAGGCCCTGGGCTCACCTTGTGCACTTACTATGGACTTATTAGTAACTTGAACATGCCAATTTTGGATAAACCAATGACCAATAGAATTCAGACAGAGAGCATATGCAGTTTAGCATTGGATAGCATTGGTAAAGTGCTCAGAGTCCTAAAGCCAACAAAACAGAAACAAATATGTGGAAGAAGGCAGAAAGTTTGGGGATAACCCTGCAAAAAGGGCCAGGTCCAATAGTAATGATTCTATAGAAATAGAAATACAATGGGTGCTCATCTGTGCCTCAGCGTCATATACAACTTATATTGTGTAGGTGGTTTTCCTCACCCCCTGCCATTCCAGATAACAAAGTTGAGCATGGTATATTAATTTGTGGGTATGTTTCCATATTAAGGTCCCGCCTCATTCGTCATATCATTAGCCATTTGTCTCATCCATTCTTGAAATATTTTCATGATCACTTTGGTTGACATGCCATCCTCAGTTCTCTAGGCGCTTTGGTCAATTTCCTATAGGGCTTCCTGGCTAACCTCCCATCCCATATCTCAGATGAGACCTGTAGAATTGAATTGCCAATAAAATTAAAAACAAGCATAACAGAAACCTTTATTGTCCCCCTATGGAGCTTGGAGAGCACAGGTACCACCTGTAAATATAGTATTAAATACATCACATTCTCCCCCTGCTTTCACAATATCTATTTCAGCCCCTGGTACCAGTAAAGGAGGAATTGTGAACACTGAAGTCCTCTGTCCAGGTCTCTCAGTATACTAGTACAGGTCTTTGCACAACCTGATTTGCTGTCATTTGTGTCACTGCTGGTCCTTCGTCCAGCAACCCAGCAACTGATGCCACGCCACATCTGAGTCTTCTCTGCCCTCCACAGTTGTGCTTCTATCAGTATCAGATGCAGCTCCTTCTTCAGTGCTATAGTTCACCACTTGCTACAAGATGTTTGCTATTTCCTTTCCTGCTTGTTCCCTTTTTTGGCTTGCTCAAGTCTCATGGGTTCCTCTCCTCTCGTTGCAACAGGATTTTTTTAACATGGTCCAGGGGTCTGACATGAATCACTATTAGGGACTTCAATAGATTTCTTCCATGTGCATGCTGCATCTGATGTGGAGAAGAAGTGAATCTTAATATCTGCAATATAAGGATGGGGAAGTGTATTAATACCCTGGTATTAATTTCAATACCCAAGTATTAAATATGCATATTAAAAATCTATGTATATATATATTAAATGTAAAAAAATAGTAATAATAGAAAAATATAGGCAAGTAATCAAACATTAATATATACTTAAAAAATAGATAAACGAAGATTAAGTTGTAATTACAATGATAAAATAAACACACCAACATTTTTATAATTTTTATTAGCATAGATCTATTTGTAAATTATTTTAAATATATACACAAGCATAGCTAAAATGTCCTTATTTTAAAAGATATTTAAAAATGCTAACATTAATGTAAACCTAAAAAAATATTTATACAAAAGTACTCCCACTTTCCCATAGAAGTGAATAGTGGAAATTGTCCTTTTTGGTTTTACAGATCTCCATGATGTACGCAGTTGTGTGTCTGTTTCTATAGTTTGTGGGGCAGTGTGGACAGGATTGGAAGCAAAGAAGAGCTTCAGTCAGGTAAGCACATTTTAATTTATTTAAAAAAAATACATGCATGTTAGGTAGAAGTAAGGTACACTTAAGCCAATTCAAATGTATATGATAAAATGTAGGGCCTGATTTAGATCTTGGCGGACGGGTTACTCCGTCACAACGGTGACTAATATCCCATCCGCTGAACTGTAAATCCCATATCATGGGACTTATATTTCAGTGGCTGGGACATCCGTCACCGTTGTGACGGAGTAACCCGTCCGCCGAGATCTAAATCAGGCCCTTAGTGCTCCAACCAGAAGTAAATCCCCATGCAGCTTGAAAGTAAACATAACACATTGGAAAGAATATTTTAAAATGAAATGTAATACAACAATAACGTATGTTTTCTTCAATTTTGAAATTAAATGAAACATTATTTTTGATGCCAGGTTTTAGAAACGGTGCATCAAAGATCAAAAATGAAGATTGCTAGATGAAAGAAGAAACAAAAAAAGGTTTTTCAAACATAGAAGGATGGTATAAAGGAAAAAAGACACGTGTTTTAAACAATATTTTTCAAGTTGTACAAAAGAAGAGGAAACTAAAAAAGGAAATTAAAAAATGGAAGCTGGGTTTTAAATTGTATTTTTTTATTTTAAAAAAAGGATAACATCTCCAGGTGAGAGAAATACTTTTAATGTATTTAAAAACTAAAATTCAAATTTCACAGTTCTAAACTAATGCAAAATAGGAAAATAAAATGAAGGAGCATGTTAGTTTGTTAACAATGCAACATGTAGGCAATGTTTTAAAGGTAGACTGAAGCCCTGACCAAAGAAAACTCTTGCAAATTCTCCAATAATCTCTCAGAAACTTCCTTACTCTTTTTGGAAATTCAAGGTTGCAGACTACCAGTTAAAGACTGTGCCTGTCTCAGTTCTTAAATCTTTTCTTCTTCTTCAAAATAGCTAAACAAATATATAGTTTGAAGTGACTTTTAGATGTTGCACTATTAAAGGAGTTATGCAAACCCTCAATAGCAGTCTTTGTTTTTGCCCCTCCTTCCAAACATGTAGCATAGCAGTTCCACCACTCAATTGAAAACTATAGTTTGCTAACCGAGGACCTGGCCTGTTCAGAAAGCCAATCCATGTTTCCTCAAAGTAGTTTGGTGGGGGGATAATTTTTCCTCATTTTGTATATAATAATCTGATTGAATAATTGATGTGTAGAAATCATCTACACTGTCGGGAGATACAAAACACAAAGCTGTTAGTATTTTACTGCTTGCCAAATAAACTTCTGCTGAGGATGTTTTTTTTATTTTACACCAAAATGCCTGGGAAAAGGGAAATGCATGAGAAAAGTGAAAAAAACATCCTTTGATTTGAGTACTTGGGTACAATTTGGTTATTGTATTCATCATTTGAATTTCTAAATCAATGATGATTTTCCTAGGACTCTGTTTATTGTTTCTGATCTGATAAAAACTATTTGCATATGACTGTTTCTAAGACAGTATAGCACAGATAAATGGAATTGTGGTATTATTGACAGGAGCATGTATAGTGTATATTTGGGCAAATGGATGGGGAAGGACTTGAATGTACCATCCATTAGCAAAAAGTCACTTTGTTCGAGGGTAACAATATTAGGAGTGGTTGAAAAAGTAAAAATGCATTTTACAGGGTTGTAATTATCAAAAAGTGTAAAATGTTCATTGGAAAAGGACTGCATTAGTACAGGGGGGATTTAATGTATGAAAACATTTGCGGGGTTCTAAGTTGCCTGTTTCTATCTTTGACATATTCTATTTAAATTAGGAATAGAAGGCATACTGGTAGCAACATGCATGGGGATATTCTGAGCTTCCTCCCTCAGACCTGGACCACAGGGATCATTTGAGGTAGCATCAAGTGCTTTATGTGCTGAACCTTTTCCCTAACCTCTAAAACCATTGCAGATGTAGAGTGATTATTCTCTGCGGTTCTCAAAGCAATTTCCCCAAGAGTAACTGCTGTGCCTTTGCAACGGGTTGAAAAATATTGCACGTCCCTCCTATGACCCCTTGGCTCATTGAGTCTCTCTTTGCAATAAATATACCCACCATATTCCAAAAGTCTATTTCCTCTTTTAGAGAGCACATAGGATGCCTGCCTTGCATTCTGCATAGCAAAACTATCAACAAAACAAAATCAAAAAAATGAGGAAAGAAAATATAATTGCAACTGTGAATGTCAAAACTGTTAAAAAACTGACTGGAGTTCTAATCGTAAATCTTCTCCCTTCCTGGTGTCCTGCAATTTCACTGAGTCAAGCTCTGATTGGAGTTTGAATAGTAAATCTGTCCCCATCCAGTACTCAGTGCCTTCCCTGAGGCAAGACCTGACTGGAGTTTGAATAGTAAACCTTCCCCCATCCTTTTTCCAGCACTTTCCCTGAGGCAAGACTTGACTGGAGTTTGAATAGGAAATCTACCCCTATCCAGTATACACCACCTTCCATGAGGCAAGACCTGACTGGAGATTGTACAGTAAATCTACCCCATCTAGTTCCCAGCATCTTCCCTGAGGCAGGAGCTGACTAATCTGCTCCTCATCTAGTTTCCATCGCTTTTACAAGTGCAAAATATAATGTTATTGCTGTTGAAAGATATTTTGCCAATGTTAGGAGTTATCTTTGGTTTTTGTGTTTTAAAGTTGGAAGATTCAAGTAGTGGTTCTGAGTTCCAATCATGCTGTAAGGTTTTCTGTAAGCAACAGACTGATTGTAGATTGAGTAAGAAAGAGACATGCAAAAATGTTTTGTGTCCATTTCATATGCTTGTGGTATAAAAGAATTTCAAAAATGTTATTTGGAAAAACCATCATCAGTTTAAATTTAATCTATTCTGTATTCCTTACAGTGTCCAGCACCTTCCCTGAGGCAAAGCCTGGCTGGAGTTAGAATAGTAATCCGCTCCCGATGCAGTGCCCAGCACCTTACACCTAGCATTTTGGCTGATGCCCGGTGGAGTTACCTTGATAGCTATAGAGGAGATGGGCTGTGGACTTCCGCCATGGCCGTCACCTACCCAGCCGGACTTTGGGCAGACTCTCTTTCGTCTCTCCGCCGTATCTCCCTCCCTCCCTTTTACCTTTACCCTTCTGCGCTCCTTTTATCTTGTCTTCTATGCTCTTTAAATGTTTTCTAGCAACGGACCTAACCTGTAACTGACGTAACTGTGTAACAATGTGGAACCTCATGTAAAGCGCTCTAATACCTCCGGGTCTAGCCAGCGCTATATAAAACTCATCAAATAAGACCTGCCAAGAGTTAGAATAGTAAATCTGCCCCCTTTCAGTGTCCAGCACCTTCCCTGAGGCAATAGCTTTCGAACAACCTTTTTTTTTTTAAAAAAAGAAACAATTTTCTCGGAAATTTCATTTGTAAATAATACCTAATAAGTATAAAGACTGAGTAAACTTATGACAGGAAATGATTTTTTTCTTGGAAATGAATTAAATCAGAAATACTCATTTTGAATAATACTTACTACAATGTCTATTAAATTGATGTGGTACTGTGCAGAGTTGATTTTCTGTCCCTTTCTTTTTCCTCAGAAAATAATCTGTGGATTATTTAGTGTTTTGTTTAAAAAAAGAGTTTAACAAAATATGGCCAAGTTTAAAGTGCTAATTTATCATACCTCCAGTAGGAGTACTTACTCAGAAACAAATGTGGCAGTGTTTTTTAGGTTAACTCTCCTTTAGAAACTTCTCATATACGAAATACATCTGGTTACTTCAGAGAGCAGTACACCAATGTCCACTGTTTGTGAGTTACAACTACAATTATTAACAAAATATTCTTCAGATTCATTGATTTTTGATGTTTCCAATAATGATTGCACCATTTATTTTAGTTGAATGTTATTTTTGAAGTTTTAAATGTGATCTTATTTGTCTTTAATGTCCACCATCTTGGTGGTGGCACTTTTAAAACATTCAAACTAGGCATTTTTTTCAATGAGAATATGTAAGTAAATATAGAGTGATTCTATAAGCGTCTATTTTTTTATGATTTTCCTATGTAGTTAATGTTTTATTTTTAATTGAAAACATTGTTTGGTAAAGGTATGCGTGGTAAAGGTGTGTGGTAAACACATGGTTGGTACAGCATGAGTGGTAAAGGCAGTTGATAATAGCCTATGTAAATGCATGGTAAAGGCATGCGCATTAAAGACTTTTTGGAAGAGGTTGCGTGGTAAAGGTTTGCGTGGTATTGTCATAAAACCAGGCTTTAGGGCTGCCACCTTAGATTGATTTGTATTGACCCTCTCCACCAAGTTCTCATGGTCAATATGCACCAAGTTAACATCTATGGCAAACAAATCAATTTTCGTTTGCAGTGTGCTTTTTGTATTTAGGATTGGATGCATAATAACATTACATTTTTCACTGTGACCCTCAAGTGTGGATGTAACAGCCCTCAGAACTCCATCATTATGTTCCTATCAGTGCTCTCGCATTCATATGGGTCTCTCATCATATGTAGTCTGAGGAGTTTAAGTTTCACCATCTTTTCATAGTGTTTTGTCTCCCTTCGTGCATGTCACCACTACATGAGGCATCCAATGTGACATCAGACAATCTACCCCTATGCACTTTGTTTCTACTTGCTGGGCCTTTATCTTCGCTCAGAGGCATGTGTGACATAGGAAGGGTTTTCTATTCATTTCACACTGACAGCAAAGGTGACTACACTATCTTAAGTGACAGTCCACCTGCTTTGACTTCACTCTTTAACTATGCAGTTCTTTTCAATATTCAACCCTTCTCTCCTCCAGTCTCATATGTGTGTCAAGGCAGTGTGATTTGCGCCTTTTATCATGGTCTATATCCTTTATTCTTTGTTGGGGGAAAATCAGGAGGGGGAAAGGGAAAGGGGGAAGAAGCTTCCATTCCTCAAGCTGACCTTCAACTTTCAACTCTGATGGCTTCTGCTGTCAGGATACTTGGAAATACACTGCAGGGGCACCACACAGACAGAGGACTACCCACACCCTGCTTCAGACTACCACCGCTCTCCTCCTGAAAAGTTACTCAGTCTAAGGTGAGAAGCCATGGATAAACAAGAAGAGACAGGATCCTAGACCAGCAGCAGGAGAGAAGCAATGTCAGTCGACCAAAATTCCTTCTGGTATATGGTATAAGGGGGTACATGTGAAACATCAAGTGAATAAACAATGAAAAAAAACCTGAAGTCCCTACCCACGTTTTATTCCAACAGACGATTTTCTCTACAGGCCTACCTCTACCTGCAATTCCTTTCAACATTGGCATCTTCGTCTAATTCTGCCTGTAAGTTGTCTGAGGAAAAAAAACATGTTATTAAAACCCAATTTCCTTACCTCCTATTGTATTCGTTATGTTTTGACATCCAACCCTAAGAATACCCTACTGTATACAGAGAACTGTTGTCCCTGGACTTTTAGTGGCATTTTCACTTGTGTCTCCATGTTATTTCTACCCATAGTTTTAACACATTGTTTTTCATGGTATAATACTTCTATTTCTCGCACACAGTAGTTCATAATAGGGGTTCAGTATATGTCTTTTTCAAATTGTTCTAATGCCACACAATCTCAAGTGTCTGTCTTACTCTTTCTGTTATTGCGTGTTAACCCTTGATTCTGTATATTACAGAGGTATTATTTCTAAGTCTGAATGGCTGCCTGTGTCACTCTAGCCCTTTAAATAAAGTGTTTACCTTTGTGATCCATAAATGAACAACTAAAGGATATACTTGTATCAGTTGAATGTAGCATCTAACTCCCATACTGCTCACTCTTAATCTGTGTTATGTACTTGAATGTGGACACATGTGTTCCCTGATGCTTACCTTTGATAATCTTCTTGTAGTTCATGTTGTCAACGTCAGGACACATAAATACCTCCTCTTGCGCCTGCTGTTCTCTTGGAATGCAAGAAGACTGGGCAGGGTTTTTATAGCCCAGCCCCTCCCAAAATTCCAACTGTTGCTTTGTACCTAGCCTCATAGGGCAGCCATTTCAGTGATTGGAGGTCTGGGGTAACGTGATCTCTTTTTTGTCCCATGGTAAGCCTAACTGCTGTATTCAGGGTGGCCTTCAGTGGTGCAAGTGATGTTTTCAGGAGGCCTGCAATAGTAGAGTTACTGCAGTCTAGTTTTGGTAGTATAAGAGCTTGAACCGCTGTTTTGAGGTCTGCCGGGGAGGAAAGGTTTAAGATTCCTAAGAAGATGCAACTGATGGTTAGCACTCGTGGTGGCAGCACTGATGTGTTTTTGCATGGAGAGGGATTTGTCCAAGGTGATGCCTAGGTATTTAGCAGAGTCAATGATGTGTAGGGTGCAGTAAAAGGCAATAAGATGTGGAAGCCAGTATTTGATATTAGGGGCAACGGAGAGCAGCAAGATCAATAAGAATTCAGTTTTGGGGCATTAAGTTTGAGGTGATTACGAGTCAGCCAGTGTTGCATTTTTGTCAAGGTGAGGTTGAGGATATTGATGTCATCAGGAGAAGTGTTTTTCACATAGAGTTGAGTATAGTCTGCATACACATGGTAGGAAATGTGGGCGAGATTGAGGATTTCCGTTAGTGGCACCATGTATAGGTTAAACAGTGTGGCGGAGGAAGTAGAGCCTTGGGGTATGCCCAGCATCACTTCCGACTGGTCAGAAAGAACATGGTTGATTAGGATGCACTGAGATCTGTTGTGTAGGAAAGAGGAGAACCATTTAAGCACAGTGCCAGAGAGACTAATCCTGTGTTTTAGAAGGATTAAAAGGGTATTATGATTGATAGTGTCATGTAGAATTAGGCATGATTAATTCTGGACGAGTGAGCATAGGGCATCGTCGACAATGTGGACCATGGCAGTTTTGGTGCTATGGTCTGATCGAAAACCTGATTGGCATTGTTCTAGGAGTTGGAATTGCTTGATGTGATTTCGAAGCAGTAAGTGTACACATTTTTCCTAGAAGTTTTTTTAGGATAGGAATAACCTGGCTGCTTTTTAGGCAGTCAGGTAAGGAACCATGAGTGAGTGAGGCATTGATTATCATGGTCCATAAAGGGAGAAGTAGGTGAGTGGACTCGTTGAGGAATTTTGAAGGAAGGGGATGGCTGAAGTGGTTGGAGTATTTCAAAGAGGTCAGAAGAATGACTATTTCATTCTCGTCAAAGGTTTTAAAGCTAGACCAGATGGTGTTATTTTTAGGTGTGGGGGGGTTCTTGGGCCTACTTCCTGCTCGAGGGAGGTGGGGAATAGGGAGGGTTCTTGTGGTGGGAGTTTCAAATTGTTTTGGATATCGTAAGTGATTAGTGTGTTTTTCTCAGCAAAAAAGGAGGCAAAGGTTTCACAACTGGGCATAGTTTTTTTGTCTGAGGAGATGGACTCGCGTTCTCCTATCAACTGTTTTTTCATGATCTCGAACAATTTTTTGGGTCGATTTGTTGCTGTGTCTAGTTAATTTTGGAAGAACGTTGCATTGGATATCCTAATGTGCCTATTGTAGGTGCTACGTCTTTGTCGTAGAAGTTTGCAGTTGAGCAGAGAGGGGGTATGTCTCCATGCTCTTTCTGCGCATCTGAGATGTCGACATTCTTCATTAAGGTCAAAATTGAACCAGGGGTTGGATCTTTTTGACGGGATTCTCTTCAGTTGTTGTGGGCAAGGATGTCCATGATATTAGACATGGAATTGATGTAGTGATCAGTGAGGTCCTGAGCATCTTGTATGAAGGGTGGTTTGAGCAGGGTGTCATTACTAAGAGCCGACAAGGAGAGTGAGCTGATGTTACGGCTGTCACAGACCCAGTGTTTGTCTTTCAACGGTTCAATCAATCAATCAATCACGGCATTTATAGAGCGCGCTACTCACCCGGGAGGGTCTCAAGGCGCTGGGGGAGGGGGTAAGTTACTGCTCGAACAGCCAGGTCTTGAGCTGCTTCCTGAAGGCGAGATGGTCCTGGGTTCGCCGAAGGTGAGTGGGGAGGGAGTTCCAGGGTCTTGGCCGCCAGGTAGGAGAAGGATCTTCCTCCGGCGGTGGTTCTGCGGATGCGTGGTACGGTGGCGAGGGCGTGGCTGGTTGATCGTAGCTGGCGTGTGGGCGTGTAGAAGGACATGCGGTCGTTGAGGTACTTTGGGCCCAGGTCGTGGAGGGCCTTGTGTGCGTGGGTGAGGAGTCTGAACGTGATTCTCTTGCTGACGGGGAGCCAGTGCAGGTCTTTCAAGTGTACGGTGATGTGGCTGTGTCGGGGGATGTCCAGGATGAGTCGTGCGGAGGCGTTCTGGATGCGCTGGAGTCTCTTTTGAAGTTTGGCTGTGGTTCCGGCGTAGAGGGTGTTCCCATAGTCCAGTCGGCTGGTGACGAGTGCCTGGGTGACGGTCTTCCTGGTTTCAGTGGGGATCCATCTGAAGATCTTGCGGAGCATGCGCAGGGTGTTGAAGCATGAAGATGAGACGGCGTTGACTTGTCTGGTCATCGATAGGGAGGAGTCCAGGATAAAGCCCAGGTTGCGTGCGTGGTCCGTTGGCTTGGGTGCGGTGCCCAGGGCCGGGGGCCACCAGGAGTCGTCCCAGGCGGAGGGTGATGATCCCAGGATGAGGACTTCCGTCTTGTCTGAGTTCAGTTTAAGGCGGCTGTTCCTCATCCAGTCGGCGACGTCTCTCATCCCGTCGTGCAGGTTGGCTCTGGCGGTGGTGGGGTCGTTGGTGAGGGAGAGGATCAGCTGGGTGTCGTCGGCGTAGGAGATGATGTTGAGGTTGTGTCGGCGTGCGATGGCTGCGAGGGGGCTCATGTAGACGTTGAAGAGGGTCGGGCTGAGTGAGGATCCTTGTGGAACGCCGCAGATGACTTCGGTGGCTTCGGATCTGAACGGGGAGAGGCGGACTCTCTGGGTTCTTCCGGCGAGGAACGAGATGATCCATTCCAGTGCTTTCTCTCGGATTCCGATGTTGCTGAGGCGCTTCACTAGGGTGCGGTGGCAGACGGTGTCGAACGCCGCGGAGAGGTCCAGGAGGATGAGGGCAGCTGTTTCCCCGTTGTCGGTTAGGGTTCTGATGTCGTCGGTGGCTGCGATAAGGGCGGTCTCGGTGCTGTGGTTGGCCCGAAACCCGGACTGCGAGGGGTCGAGGGATCCATTCGTCTCGAGGAAGGCGGCAAGCTGTCTGTTGACGGTCTTCTCGATGACTTTGGCCGGAAACGGAAGGAGCGAGATGGGGCGGTAGTTCTTGAGGTCGGTGGGGTCCGCCGTTGGTTTCTTCAGGAGGGCGGTAAGCTCGGCGTGCTTCCAGCTCTCCGGGAAGGTGGCGGTGTGGAAGGAGGAGTTGATGATGTCCCGGAGATGGGGTGCGATGGTGGCGTCGGCTTTGTTGAAGACGTGGTGTGGGCAGGGGTCGGTTGGTGATCCGGAGTGGATGGAGTTCATCGTGCGGGTGGTGTCTTCGGTGTTGATCGGGGTCCAGTTGCAGAGGGTGGTGGTGGCGGGCATTGGTTCGGCGGTAGGGTGCGTTGTTTGTGCGTCGAAGCTGTTGTGTATGTCGGTGATCTTGCGGTGGAAGAACGCGGAGAGTGAGTTGCAGAGGTCTTGCGAGGGGGTGATGTCGTTGTTTCCGGCGCTGGGGTTGGAGAACTCTTTGACGATGCTGAAAAGTTCCTTGCTGTCATGGGCGTTGTTGTCCAGTCGTTCTTTGAGTGCCGACTTCTTGGTGGCACGGATCAGCTGGTGGTGTTTGCGGGTGGCGTGCTTGAGGGCGGTCCTGTTGTCTGTGGTCTGGACGAGTCGCCAGGTTTTCTCGAGAGTGCGGCAGTTCTTCTTGGATTCCTTGAGTTCGTTGGTGAACCAAGGGGTTTTCTTGCTTCCGGGTCTGCTGGGAGGGTTTTTAGTGGTGCGAGGTCGTCGGCGCAGGCGGTCAGCCACTTGGCGAGGTTGCTGGCTGCTTCGCTTGGGTCCGTTGTGTCGGTGGGTGTGTTCTGGCTGAGGGAGGCGGTGAGCTGCTCGGCGGTGATCTTGCTCCAGCTCCGGCGGGGAGCCTGTTGCGGGTGGTGGTGGTTGGCTCTTAGATATAGTTGTTTTTTCTGAGAGAAGAAGGTCAGGAGATGTTGGTCAGTCCAGTCACAGGGTACAATGGATTTGATTTGTACTTTATTTTCTTTGGCAATGACTAAGTGCCTGATTACGAGTTATGGCGTGCCACCGCCATGCTCCTGCACTGCCAAAACTCACCGCTGCGAGATTAAAAGTATTTTTGTGGTCTGGTGGGCACCGCATGGCGGTCCTGCCGCAGTGCAGTTTAAAGGCTCATATTGAGCCTTAAACTGCACTGCTGCTGGAGCGCCAGTGTATGTTCCTGCACGGGAAGGAATATGCCAGGTTGTGCATTCCTCCGAATGCAGGAACTGGGGCTGCAAAACTACAGAGGGGGCCCTTCCTTTCCTCTCCACCAGCTGTTTAATGGAGGAAGAACCTCCATGAGATCGCTGGCAGTGCGGAAAGTCGTAATATGCTTGGTGGTGTCTCAGGGCACCACCAAGCATATTGTGGCCCTCAGACTGCCACACCATCACCAGGGATCTCACTGTCAGAGATCCCTGATCCCTGGTGGTTGCCGCGGTGCAATGGTTGTCCGACCTCACTAGCTGTATTAGGGTGGTCAGAAGACTGCCACAGCTGCACCACCGTGAGTCTGGCAGTCCATGGACCGCCAGACTCATAATCAGGCCCATTGTCAAGAGTGACTTCTTTGTTGTGGGTTGGGCTGTTGCAAGCATGGATACGGTTGCGGTCTTGGAGGAAGGATTTACATCTGTTCACAAAAGGGTCATTGGGATTTGTTCCAGTGAATGTTAAAGTTGCCAAGAAAGATCTGGTTATTAAGGCCTTTATTGTTGAAAGAGATAACCTCCATGATTTGTTCGATGATGTGTGGTTATCACCTGGCGGATGGTAGAACGTGTGAAAGCAGCAACTATAATTATCAGTGGTGCGATGTTGACCCTGAGGTATTCGCAGGAGGGTAGTGAGAGAGTTTGTGATTATTTATCTAGAGTGAGGACCTATATATGCAGACTAGGCCACCTCCAGAGCGACCTGAGTGGTCAAGTCTGATCATGGCATGACTTACAGTGATAAACAGCAGAGGTCAACTTGTTCAAATTAAAGCATATCAATGAATTATGAATGGCTTAGTGCATGCTTTAAAAACTTACATGACACATTCTGGATAGACAATATGAGTTTCACTGTCCACAGGCAATCATACCTTGTTGTCACAATACTAATTAAAGGCACCCCCAAAGAAAACATAATTTCATTCTGTTTTCTGAGAAATGACCGCCCTGAGACAGATGTTAAAAAAGTGTTTAAATTCTTGTCCTATCTAGACTGCTTAACAGAAACCTTCCCAGACCACCATTTTCACAGCTCACCACATGAAGAGTGCTAATCATGTAGGAGCTCAGCCAGAGTTCTGCACCTGTTATTCTAAGCACATCATCATAGTGCTGCTCATATTGTATTGGCTGCCCATAGATGCATTAGGTACATTCAAGGCTGCTTACCTGACACACAAAGCTATCTATGTCAGCTTCCCAGCAGTGCAAGCTTACTGCGAAGTATTGAGAAACTAGAAATGGAAATGCAACACTTAAAGCGGCAAAAATATACCAAAGCACTGCTTCTCAATTAAAATACTATCGAGAGAGCCGAAGGTGATCCATCCTGGATTTCAATTTGTAAACACCTTCACAACTCTAGTTTAAAAGTAGCTGAACTACTTGAAGTAACAAAATTATGATGATGTCACCCATGTATGGTCCATACTCAAAGACCACTCTTTGATCAGATAAATTCGAGGATTAGCCTCAACTACCAACCACAAATGCTTATATTGCAACAGCTCTCAAATCATTTGACTTACTGTGGTTTTAAAACCCTCTCCACATCTCTGGCCTAAATCTTTAGTCAGCCTCTTTTAGGGGCATATTATCAAGGGCCGGCGATAAATATCGCAAAGCGCGCTTAGCGCTTGCATATTTATCGCCGGCTATCTCTGGAATTTATCGCCTGGTTAGCGCGTTATTAACAACGCGCATCGCCGAGGCGATAAAAATGTCAGAGATAGCGTGGATATCGCCGTTTTCCATGGGAAAACGGCAATATCCTAGATGATAGGGCCTGTGGTCTTAGCCACAGAATCCACCCCCCATGTTAAGTATGCCTTAGTCAGGAATTTAACAGACGTTAAATTCATGCGTTAAGGCATACTTAACGCGATTAAAATAATCGCTTCCTGCATTGTAAATATCGCGAAGCTGCCTTCGCGAAATTTACCCATGTTGTTTCACAGACACGCCTACTTTGCATCTCATTATCGATGCGAAGTCAGGCGTGCTGGAACGGGAGCAAAATCAGCAAAACACGCGATAGCGTGTCTTTGCTGATAAGGCGATATAATTATCGCCGCTTCGCCGAAAACGGCCGCAAAAGCGGCGATAATTGTTTATCGCCGCCTTGTTAATATGCCCCTTGGGGGCATATTATCAAGGGCTGGCGATATAATTATCGCCGCTTTAGCGTCCGTTTCCGGGCGAAAAGCGGCGATAATTATATCGCAATATCATCAAGGACACGCTAGCGCGTGTTTCCTTGATGTAGAGCCCGTTTTTTCACAGCCTCGCCTTGCATCGCTAATGAGATGCAAAGAAGGCGTGGCTGTGAAAACAACACAAGTTAATATCGCGAAGGCAGCTTCGCGATATTAACAAGGAGGTGCAGCGATAAAAGAAATCGCGCTACCTCAGCTTTAACTCAGGAATTTAACGTCTGTTAAATTCCTGACTTAAGCATACTTTACATGGGAGATGGATTCTGCTGATACGACCACAGGGTCGTATCAGCAAGGTTATCGCCGTTTTCCATGGAACATCGCTGGAAAACCAGCGATGTTCCATGGAAAACAAGCTATCGCAGGAATAATTATCGCCATTGCGCTATGCGTTGTTAATACAGCGCTAGCATGGCGATAATTATCTGCGGTAGCCGGCGATAACTATTCTCACGCTGTGAACGGCCAGCGATAATTATCGCTGGCCGTTGATAATATGCCCCTTGGTTCCTTGTCGTAAAGGTAGGCACCCAGAAAAATATGATCCATTGCTTTTGCTGACAAACTATAAAGCAGGGGTGTCCAACAAAGATCTAGGAGATCCAAATACATGCCAGTTTTTCAGGCAAACCATTAATTATGTAAATGATTTTTATCTACATTCATCGTAGGTCATAGGCCTTCATTATGAGCTATGGGCTAAATTCAGGTTCCTGTGCAAACACGTGTTTAAGTCATGGGTCGGAATTATGAGCTGGTTGATAGATATCACACCCTTGCAGTTTTCCCTGATAATTTCCGGCAGCTCAAACATGCTGAAATTTATCACGTGAAAAGGCCCGAAAAAAACAGGCACATCATGTGGCATTCAGTGAATTAAAAAGCAATCTGCATGTTAGGCTTCATATTCTCGTAAACTCGTAAAAGGAAATATTTGATAAATACCTCATCCTGCGGTAATGATATTTACCATAACACTAGCTGTTTACTAAAAAGTTATTAGTTTTCCTTTGGATAAGTTATGAATTGAATGTTGCAAACTGTAACTATAATTTACCAATACAAACACGTCACAGTCACATATATTTGGACATTCAGATTTGCACAGTTTATATATGTACACTTTACAATTAAGAATGTTGGCTAACTACACGTTTTCCTCCTGATTAAGGATTGAAAGATAAAAACCCAACTTCAAAGTGATGTTCGAATTCCATTTTACAGCGAAAACTATCCTTTCGCGGTGCAATTGATGGTATCCGGCTGATCTCTAGCCTTGATTTGTTATCAGTTGTGTATGAATCCTGTACCATAAATTATATGATAACATCTTGAAATGATTCTTTTCTCCACCAGAAGTCCTGCACAGATCCTATTACCAGCGAGATATGATAACACAATTTTTGCACTGCAACATTTTGGACTTTTTTTAACTATTCCATTCCTTTGTTAGAGAGGTTTATGTGCACGGTGTTGCAGTTTTCTAGTTAGGATGCAACAAATGCATTGATTTTATATCGCAGGGGGGTGACAGGTATGAGTGCAGTCGTTGCAGCACGAGAATCTCGCCACCACTCTTGTAATTTGTGAGATGTGTACGATTAAGCAGTGGTAGCTCCTCCGCTAAGGCGGAGGAGCCTCGCCCCACTGCCCTGCAGCAGGAAACATAAAATGATTATAACTTGCATTATTATCATATTAAGTTTCCTTTTGATGTGGCAGCTTTCTGGGTGGGGCAGGGCTCCTCCGAGGACAGAGGAGCAGGGGAGGAGTGGCTTGCCCGCTCACAAGTGCCTATGACTATTTGGTCAGCACTCTCGGGCCACCCAAAACAGTCATGCGCACTTCCCATAACTGCATGCAGGCTGCATTAAAGCCTGCATGGAGAACATGCCCAGGCCCCCATTCTCTGGCTGAGCGCTGATCCACGGTGCTCAGACCAGTCACAAAGTTGCATTGCAGGGTTGTGATTGGTTATTCGGAACATGGGAGCCGCGTGCTTCCTGCTAGTTCCTGTATCATGCTGGAGCCGGTGTCAGGAGAAGAGGCCGGAGGAGAGGGAGTGGCTGGCCGGCCATCACAGGTAAGTGTTTTTTACATTTTTTCTCACCCCCTGTACCCCTTGCCCCCGCCCCTGCTTCACCACCAGAGACTGGTAGCAGCCACTACTGCTATTAAGGAACCTTTGCTCCATTCCTGAGTATTTGGCAGAGGGGTAGAGTGTAGTATTTGACAGAAAGAGGAAGACTATCAGAATTAATTTGACTTAGCTAGATTTAGCTTGAACCTGTAATACATTACATTATCCACATTGCAATAGTTGTCAGGCATCCAGGAGGTCCATTTAGAGTTAGTTTGCATGCATATGTTTTTTCATTGAGTTAATAAGTATACTTGGGTACGAAAGGTAAATAATACAGTGGCGCTTTCGATGCAGATATGAATGGACATTTTGGCATATGACTGGATAAAAAAAACAAATTTGGTCACAAATCCTTTTAAACCCAGCAACAAAATATGTCTCGCAGAATGAGCAGCAATAGAGACCCATGTTTTTCCTTTAGTAATACTTTTGTTTATCTCATATGACGATATATCATTTTTTAATGTGTTATTGTCATTTATTGCATAATAAACATTTCAGTTCTAGCTCAGTAGTTCCTTATCAGCCTTTTAACTCCTCAGTTATAGAGTTATTTGAATTTTCCTGGTTACATTCATAATTGTTTATTTTGTTTTGTCTCACTTTTTCATTTTCAAATTGATTGCTGGTCTGTGCTTTTCGTGTGTTTTTACACTGCATTAGATTTGCCATTATTCAAACGACCATGCAATCAAAGAAAAACCGTTTAACTTTCAATTGGTCAAACCTTGAAATGAAATAACTCATGTTGTTAATAGGTACTCTGGGGCATATTATCAAGGGCCGGCGATAAATATCGCAAAGCGCGCTTAGCACTTGCATATTTATCGCCGGCTATCTCTGGAATTTATCGCCCGGTTAGCGCGTTATTAACAACGCGCATCGCCGAGGCGATAAAAATGTCAGAGATAGCGTGGATATCGCCGTTTTCCATGGGAAAACGGCGATATCCTAGATGATAGGGCCTGTGGTCTTAGCCACAGAATCCACCCCCATGTTAAGTATGCCTTAGTCAGGAATTTAACAGACGTTAAATTCCTGCGTTAAAGCATACTTAACGCGATTAAAATAATCGCTTCCCTCATTGTAAATATCGCGAAGCTGCCTTCGCGATATTTACCCATGTTGTTTCCACAGACACGCCTACTTTGCATCTCATTATCGATGCGAAGTCAGGCGTGCTGGAAACGGGAGCAAAATCAGCAAAACACGCGATAGCGTGTCTTTGCTGATAAGGCGATATAATTATCGCCGCTTTTCGGCCGAAAACGGCTGCAAAAGCGGCGATAATTGTTTATCGCCGCCTTGTTAATATGCCCCTAAATTCTTATAAACAGAGACCACCTAAAACTATTCAAGATCCAGAGGAGAAAACCTTCGAATTAAACATTGTAAAAGAACCTCTGCTGTTATGGTGTCAGATTCTTATCTGGCATCATTGACTTGGAAATAAACAGTTTCCATTGGTAATAAAGGAGCTAAAAACCTAGACAATATAGGAAATTTACATGATAGGCTATTCTAGAGATATAGCACAGTCTTGACGTGCCCTGTGACTGAGTTTCGATGTTATCTGAGCAGGATAACAAGAAGAGAAATCACTCTCTACAATAAGTGTACCCTCTTAGCTAACCTTGGTAGCCTGGCAAGCACAATGACGAAGCTTCATAGATATGCAAAAAATGTGTTGTGAAACAACAAATTAAATTAAGATAATGTTAAGAAATGAACAGATAAAAGATTCAAACCAAATTTTAAATAAAAGTCTATTAATTAACTAAGCAAACAAATAGAAAGTAAAGCAATGAGAAAATAATTAACAATCCAAAAAATGACAAAGTCCCTTCTCAGGACTTTAGTCAGGCTCCAAGCTTAAGCTGGAATGAGCTGATAGCTAAAGGCAGTCAAGGATTTTTTTTTTATGACTAAGTGCAGTAGCGGCCTGTCCCCTGCTCAAGTGGGGGAGTGGGCCGAGCAGGAGGAGGGAGGTGGGGAGGGGGTGGTTCAGGGACAAAAAAATAAAAAATACATAAAAAAGAAACTTACCTTAATGCCGCTGCATCACCTTTTTCCTGCTTCTAGGCACAGGCTCCCAGGATGCACTGGGGCCAATCCTGATGCTGCATAAAAGCAGTGCCGGGATTGGCCTGAGTGCTGGCAACAGGCGCTCCCAGGCAGACTGGGAGCCTGTGCCTGCTCTCTCCAGCCGTAGTAATGCAACTGGGGCTGGAGAGAGCTTCACTGCTCATGAGGGTTTGGCCGGCCTGAGACGGTCGGCCAAATCCCTCATGCGCGGTGAAGGGAGTGTCCACCACTCCGCCACCAGCAGTGGCATCCCCTGAACCCACCCCTAAGAATCATCAGAGTCCTGGGGGCGGGTCCAGGGAATTAAAATAAAACGATGATAAAACGGGTTTAAAACTCATTTTATTATCCTTTTATTTGCTAGTGGTGGTGGGGGTGCCACGCTCCTCAGATCTAATGGAGCGGCTGCCGCTAAATAAGTGCCTGATTATGAGTTTGGTGGAAAGAGTACCACCATCGAAACAGTGTCGGATTCCCCGCCACCTAGTTGGTGGTCCACCCGCCCTATTATGATGCATGTTGTTCCATAGACAAATGACTGCCACAGCACTGACGAGGCCAGGAAATCTTGACAGCGGCTTCGGGGTAGGCCAATGCATCTGTTGGAGGGTAAACCACTGGTGTTTCCACCGGTCCAATCACAATGTGCCTTCTCGCTGACGTGACTGTGGTGGTCAATCCTCCACACCTGAGCTGCTGGAAAAGGATGGATATAAGGCTGAAACTCACCTGTACTCAGCTTCACACGTCCTGTGCTGCCATGGAGCCGATCTACACATCCTGCCTCTGCTGCTTGATGACATCCAAAACCAACACCTTTGTGTATGCAACTGACGTTAAGTCACAATCTAAGCCATTTTCATTGACTTCCCAGTTAACAGATGCACATGCAGGGACATCTTAAAGTGTATAGGTGCCTTGACCCAAGCTTATTTTGTGGGTCTGTGTTTGAATGCATGATCTAAATTCACCTCTTTGACACCCTCTTTAGCCATGTCACTGGCACAGAACAGGCCCACCCTTCCAAATTCCAAATGTGTTTACATCTAGTATTCATGGATAGTGATGTGTACTTTAAATATTGTAACACAATAGCAGCTCCTCACTAATATTACACCAAATTAGTTTTGTGACACCCTCCCATTTCTCACATGCTAGGTTCTGTTTTGATTTTGATATGAAATAAAATTAAGTATGGATGTTTCATGAAATAGAAACACACTTTCTCTGCAAAAATTCTGTAATAGACTCTCACACATCACCCATATTAAAAAGTAGTTTTTGGAAAATGTTAATCAAGCCAATCTGTTGCAGAAGTATTTCAGCGTCATCATGGGAATACTCTCGGTAGAACAGGGTTGGCTCAATCAGGGGGCACCATGAAAGTCTGGCTCCCTGGGCGTGGAGGCCCTCTACACGAATATCCCACAGAGGGCCACCCTAGGTGTGATAGAGGATGTCTTTAGCAGAATTGATTGGGACTCACCAACACCAAGCAGTTTTGTTTTGGAATGTGCCACTTTAGCACTTACTGAAAACTTTTTTGAGTACAAGGGCCAGCTTTACCACCAGACCCAAGGGACTTCCATGGGGAGTACCTTTGCCCCTAGCGTGGCCTGTTTGTACATGGCAGCTTTTGAGGGTGCCCTGATTTTCAGTGACGACAACCCCTACCGCTCAAATCTGCGTCTTTGGAGAAGATTCATAGACAATATTTTGATCTTTTGGACAGGGGACTTAAGTACATGCAATGAATTCTGCACTTGGATAAATACATTAAATCCATATCTGAGGTTTACAAGCTCTATCTCAGTAAGCCAGATACCATTTCTTGATCTCACCATCAAACTAGATAATGGCAATTTGAGCACCACAATTTACAGGAAGTCAACGGATCGTAACAGCTTGCTACTATTCAGCAGCCACCATCCGCGCGCCTTAAAAGAGAACCTCCCATTTGGGCAATTTTTAAGGTTGCGTAGGAATTGCAGCAATCTTGCAGACTACAAAAAACAAGCTGAAATACTAGCAACAAATTTGATCAAGCGTGAATATCCCCCATGGAGTGTTGCACTCTCAAAAAAGAGAGCAAGGAACAACAACCGGGAGGCCCTATTGCAACACAGAGAAAAGGTTCCATCAGACATCTTGACGTGTGTTACTACATATACACCAGACTCTAATAAAATCAAGAATGTAGTCAAGAAACACTGGGGTATATTAAACACAGGCTCCATGGAGTTAGAGCCCCCCCGTTTTGCATTTAAACGCTCTAGAAATCTCAAGAACATGTTAATTCATACCAGACCTAAAGCCCGCACTGAGGGTATACAACGACAATTGTGGGACCTTCCTCCGGTCCAGGGTCATTACCCCTGTGAAATCTGTATAGTCTGTGCCTTCACTGATGTACAAAAAACCATCACCTTCAGTGAATCCTTTACATGGGAATTGCGTTCACACACAAATTGTAACACGCTAAATTGTATCTATATGATTACCTGTCCCTGCAATCTAAGATATGTAGGGATGACGACCCGTCCAGTAAAAGTGTGAATTACTGAACATCGCAGCAATTTTCGCTGTCATAAATCGAACACTAAGATGTGTACACATTTCCTCCAATTCCAACATTCACCTGATTCATTAAGATGGGTAGTCCTTGAGGCTTTCACTAAAATAACAAAGGAAGCGCTCCTGTTAAAAGAGCAGAGATGGGTTCACCGACTTTCCTCCCATACTCAAGGGCTCAATGAGGAAATTCCGTGGAATGTGTTGAGAATATGGTCTTCGTGGGTCAGTCTGGCATTGACTAGATTCATTTATACCCATTTCCACCAAAGGGGACTGTTGACTTGATAGCACACTGGCACCATTATCATTATACACTCCCCTCCCTAATATGACTGAAACACCCTCCCCATAAGTGCGATCAAGACACCTAGCTGCAATTAATCACCATAAATGAAAAGACTCCTTAGGGATTCACCGCCTGGCGGGTCGATTTTTTCATTGGACTACACTATCAACATGGTTCCCGGTTGTTTCCTTTTAGCCACTCGTGACTACAATCACGAACACAAACGCTTTAAATATATTTTTCTCGAGAATCATAATTGAAAAGTCTGTATACTTAATAATATTAGGAATAACTGACACAATATTAAAATGACTGCATCCCAAAATTGAATAAACAAGGGTAATCTCGCCAGGACTGCCCCTAATGGTTTAGGTCTATACTGAATAAGATCAGGCTAAGATGGCGCCCATGGTTTCTTGTTTAACTAAGTCATACCTTCAAGATGGCCGCCATAGGAATCACATTGAGACTAGGCGCTCTAGTTTAGATACGACGCGATGCTGTCACTCTGGGCACGAATACACTCACTTGAGAACACATTTAAAGAACTCAGGTCCGGTACCTGATACCTTCCAAAACCGGCAACGGCGGGTAGGTTACCGACGGAGGGGAGAACAGCGCAACCATGAGCATTTCGCTCTCCTGGAGTTTATCCTCTGTGAGGTTTAGGCTACCAGCCCCGCATTCTTTAGATACCTGATGCTTCCTCTCGTCTTTGATTGAGTGTTTGTTAATTCAGCAACCGAACATTGGGGACATGCTGGTGTTGTTTGATGTACTTGTTCTTCACTTCAACCTAAGATTGAGGGCTAAGACTTAATTAATGAATACAACCACAACGATCTTGGGACATGAAAATAACCCGCAGGGATCATTTTTGACCAATCCTGGAGTTAATATCGCGCCGCATGTGATTTACTCACTCGGCGACAACGCTTCAAACAAAACACTCCGGATTAGGATACGTGACACACAGATTTAACACAAAGGGTCCAACTAGCCTCACGATATTACAGAGTCCAGCCTTCCGTTTTTAAATTAAGACAGATCGCCTTTAGTTAAGTCTGACTATATTTACGACCACATAATATTTGTACAGGGCTTGAGTATAAGTTTCAACAACATGAATGACATAGTTCTTTTTCTCATATACCACCCTTAGCACATGAGGAAGTTCCTTATGTATAACCTGCCGGGTATTGAGGAAGCCTTTTAACAATCCGAATTGGGTGAGCTATACATCTGATTTCTGCAACTTCATTCTTCGCTAGAAGTGCCTGTGTTCACAAGATATCACCTGTGTGAATCACATCATGGGGAACCTTGTTTTTGTCTGTTTTTAAATATCACTTATGTGTTGTGAGTCAGTTGCACAAGGGATAGGAGAGTCAATACACCTACACTGTATGTTGTGTACAAATTAACATATGTGTCAATTTCTCTCCAAACAGGTAGATCCTGTATTATCAGGTAGATTCAGCACTACCAGGTATTTTACATATTTAGTAGTCAGGGTGGACAATAGTGGGGTTTTTGACCACATCACTACCCTAGGTGAAGATAGATTACATATAGTCTTTTGGTCCTGACGAATCGCCCCTAGATTTTGGATTAGGCGAGAAACATGTTGACCAGTCACACAAAAGAGCGCCCCATCTGAGACATAAATCCCAGCCTTGCGCCTTTTGTTTTGTTTTTACTCAGGGTAGGAGACCCACTCATTAAAATTATCGTTGTTGGTACTCCTAACCCTGTTTTAATTCACCATTCTTACACACACTTTTTTGACATCTTCACTCACTAGGCCCCTCACCCCCACGGTACCAAACGGCTATTGGAAAAAAGATCTCCGCCAAAGTGCCCCTCATTGGGAGCCCGTCGGGTATTGCAGCGCCGACCCGACGAGGAGCAGTCCGATGATGAAGCATGACACCCTTTTGGGTGTGTGAGGGCCCTAAATTCCAATAAAATGGATTCCCACCTCTGAACCATTCATGGCCAAGTAATTCTAGATCCCTTCAACTGCCTCATTTTTAACCTAACAGGAACAGCAGATTATTTGTATTTCCCTGGGCCAGAACCCTTTTTGGCCATGCCTCTAAACGTCTCTTTGCACAGGCCCCCTGGCTTCAAGTATATCAGGGATAAACAATAGCATCACCAAGAGACTTGCATATGTGTGTAAAGCGTAAGTGCAAGATATAAAAACAAATTCATCAGTAACAACATTCTTCTCATATAACTAAAATAGGTGTAAGGTACACACAAAATAATAGACAAATGTCCAAAAACATAACACAAAAAGGTAAGACAACTAACCAGCCTCCAGGTGTGGATAAACAAATAACTAATTTGCACACATTAAACACGTATCCAACATACATCATACGGAGAAGTGCAAGCAAAATAATGTAGACATTGCTCGAGACAAGATGAAACCTTTACCATGTGAAATGCCACCCAATCAATGTCGGGCTCAATTTGGAATTATCCCACATATCCATCCATGGAACATTTCCCCTTTTCCTGTGTGACTCCGACACTGGTTCCAAGCTGCAAATATGCAAACATGTTCATACTGGTCACCAATCAGAGTGAAACAAACACACCTGTAGTCACACATTCCAATGTATCAAATCCCATCAATTAGGTGCTGCAGGTGGTCAACACTATGATAAATGTCTGCCCATAAAACGTAATCACCATCACATACCATATCAAATTGTGCATGTGCATAACAAAGTACACTCTACAAATCATTGTAGTATAACCTGCCATAAGTGTAAGCACTCTAACATTGCATCACAATTTAACCTTTGCAACATTGCTAGGTTCCCAAAAATTTCTAGGAAAAATAATTGCCAGGACTAATGTGTTAAAAAACAAATCAGATTTTAATTTGTCCAAATTAACCACAGGGACAAAACATAACAAAAGGCCAGTGGTCACTCCAATGAGAAATGGTGTGGCTTAGCAAACTGCAGTGCCACAAAGCTTGCCTCGACTGACACTGCTAGGGTAACCTCCTCACAAAGGGGCATCCATTTGGCAGGGCAAGCACCTCAAAGATGATATGTGGGATGGGGATGTTTGGTTTTTGGAGGGGTGTCCTTGAATTGGGAAGTGGCGGTTTTGGAAGAGGAAAGGGTAGACTTACGTTCAAGAAAGGGGTGTTTGGGAATGTGAAGTTGAGAAACGTTTGGCAGGGGTGCCTTTGGAAGTGGAAGGGGTGGATGCATCGGTAAGAGGGGTGGAATTGGAGGTGGAAGTGGTGGTCTTTGGTGTGGGAGGGGTAGTAAGGTCCTTGGAAGTGGTGGGTCGAGGTTTGGGAGCAGTAATGGCAAGGTAAAATGAGGGATCTGTGATTGTGTGAATGGTAAAGAGTGGGGTCTTTGAGGTAAGGAGAGTGACTGTGTGTGAAGTGCAATGTCTGTTGCGCGTGTAGGTGCATGTATGACAGGTGTATGTGACAAAAGAAGGGGTTGCCTTGTTTTTGTGGTGTCTGTTGGGTGCTTGATCATTTGTGTCTGTATTTCTTAGGTGTAAAGAATGTGACTTGCATATTTGTGGATGTTGTGGCAGTGGAAGTCCTGGGAGTGGGTGTTGTGGAAGCTGATGTGGTTGTGACAGTGGGTGTGGTTGTTGTGGTGTGTGTATGGAAGTGATGGTGTTTGGGTGTGTGGATGTGGTGGTGGGGGTGTGATGTGTGCATGCATGTATGCTCCCATCTGTGCTGTGTGGGGATGTGATGGGGAGTGGTGTGAGTATGTGGATGTGGATGTGATATTTGCCAGTGGTGGTTGTGGATATGATGCCGGGTGGGTGCCTGTGGTTGTGGTGATGGGTGTGGTGTCTGTCTGTTTGGATGTGTGCCTGTTTTTTTAGAGGTTTTTGCTTGTGTGGATGTGCTGCTTGGGTTTGTATGAGTGGATGTATGAAAGTGTTTGCTTGTGTTTGGATAGATTTGGGGAGAGGTAATTGGTATGGGTAAGGGACGGGGGAGGAACACAAGTTTGGAGGGGATAGGAAGCTGCACTGAGGAAGGAGGCCAGGGCCTGAAAATATCTCTGTAGACCAGAAATTCCAGTGTGAATGCCTTAAAGGTGGCCCACCATCTGCTGCAGATGAATGCCTTGGCCCTGGATGGCATTCAGTAGTGAAGTCTGACCCACAGAGATGTTTCTCAGGAGGTCAATAGCCTCCTCACTCTGCACAGCAGGGTGGATAGGGGCAGGGGATGAGGTGCCTGGAGTGAAAGAGATGGCACCCCTCTTAGGGGAGCGAGCCCGGCCAACTGGTAGGGTGGCGATGGAAGTGGGGGTGATGGACAAGGATGAAGTTGGAACAAATCCTGTGGGGTCCACCACTACTCAGGAGTGTCCACTGGAGGATGACTCTAAAGATGATGAAGTAAAGTTTGCGTCCTCCGTGGCATTCCCCACACCCTCTCAGTCACTGGGTCCCTCCATGTCCATACTGTCACGACAGTAACCACTGTTACCAGCTGCAGCTCCAACGATGTTGGCCCTTTCTCCTTTGCTTGCCCGGAATGAATCTGAAAGGACATATACAATTGGTCTACTGCAACTGTGTTAACACACATGTCCATCAGATTTCAACACAAAACATTTCTAAAGTGCACAGAATACACCAGCTTCATGGTTCACTATATACGCTTCAAGACAAGAGCACATGCTTGCATGCTACATTACCTTAAAACAGTTGGTCACAGTGATGCCATAACCCCAGACAAGGTCAAGTTATACAGCAATGTAGCAGCAATGTGTGCTCTTAAAGAAATAATGTCAATTGGCTCATTTCACACTGATGTCACTTTTTGCTTGAAACTTCATCATATGTCCACTTTCAAAAAAGTAAAATGAAAGATGTACTGAGGTAGTTTTGCTATGTATCACATGTAGCATAAAAAAGTAGCCTGGAGACAATAAGGGCCAAAGTATTGGAAGATAGATACTCTAAATGCACACAGCATAAGAGTTCATATAGCCCTATGAACATCCTCAATCCTGCTTGCTACTGGTGATAACATTCCTACAAGCCAATACACCTTTGAAGGTTGTTGTGTGTCAGTGAATATCTATGACATGAAGAGGTGGGATCACTTTAGTACTAATGTGATGGCACATCCCAGCACCATTTGGTATAGCAAACACAAATTGCCACATATGATCTCTACATTTCTACATCTCACTCCCTGATGCATGTTACTAGTCAGTGAATGAATCTTGAAACAGTATTGCAGATGAAACAACAACAGGGAAAGGTACACCAGGCAACATGTAGGCACTAATGCTGATACCACCAGTGATGTTTGCACAGATATGTTACTGTAGAAACTCTACTTATCAATGAGAAGTGTTGTTCAGTCACTGTATACAAAGTCCACTGTATGCCATGCCACATGCAATAGGGCTACCATCACATTAGACACAGTAGTGAGGGAGCATCACAAGTGGCCTGTTTGGTACAACAGTCACCCAGAACATCAAACAACATGAGGCGATAAATTACTTTACTCAGTCATGTGTCTGCTCCAGACAGTAAATTGGCTTCGCAGTTCGGGCTGGACTGTTCCCATGAGGCACAGGGTCAAGACTGATTTGCATATAGCTGTGTCTGAACAGGGGTGGCGAAGTAAAGAACGATGATGGATTCAACCCAGATCTGTGACTGGGGGTGAGTGTCTGAAAGGTTTCAGCGCTCCGGCCATCATCTCCTTGTGTTTGCTTAGTAAATTGGTAGTGGACTGGACTCTGCTGTGTTCCTGGTCATAAAGACAATAGGCAAAGCACATCATCAATCTCCTACTATCAGATCTACACAAACAAGAACTCTTCTTGTGCGTTGGAAATGGGTCACCCCCAATGTTGATGGGGAAACGACTGCCTGTAACAAAAAAATGTTGCCAATGTAATATGAACAACTCTGGCCAGGACTCACCCCGATCTAGCTGCTGTCAGGCCCTCAACTGCCCATCAAGCTCCGGGTAGGCCACCACCTGTGTGCAGGCCATTGGGGGGTCAGGGTTCGGTGCATGCCCGTCTACACCGGGAGGACTTCCCAGCTGGACCTCTGCTATCTTACGGGTCCAGTGCCTCAGGTCCTCCCATCTTTTTCTGCAATGAATGCTGTGCCGGCCAGAGACCCCCAGGGTCTGCACCTTCCGGGCGATGCCCTTCCAAATGGCCCACTTCTGGTGGATGTTTACTTGTATGGATACAAGAGAGGAACGTTTTTGGATATCTGATTTGTTGCCAGACAATGTGTATACATCTAGCACAAGCTAAAATCAAAGGTTAACACACAACATGTGTAGTTTTGACATTCTGAGCACTACAAAGACATGAATGCACAATTGTGTAGACATCTGGTGACTATCCTCATCCCTGTTCATGATCTACACTGACTAAACCAGCCCACCAACATCATGTAACCTAGGGTCATCCTACATGTACTGTGAGGTGAGCTATTAGACAACACAACCTACCATTGTGCCCTTTTGAAGCATAAACTACTTGTGCATTATTGTACAGCTACCTTTAAAGCCAGGCCCATTGAGTTGATGCATAGGTCCATAAAGCCTGGTACCATAGTATAGACTACATCCTAAGACTTAGGTCACTGTGAAAGGGCTGCCATGTGTGTCACTGAGAGATTCCTCTCCGGGAATGTGTGGATATGTGAACTACTTAATGGGATATTATACTACGTCTGATTGAGTTTGTGTGGTATGTACTGCCATTACAAGATACACCTTTTGCCATATGTGGCACTGTTATAGGGATAGTAAACAACAAAGGAGTGTATCACTAATAAAAGAAGAGCACGCATGTATCCTTATTCACTGTAATGTTTACTTGTGAATAAAACCACGTTAGGTTTTTCAGAAGGCCTTCACTCACCAACCTAGTTGGTGACATGCTTCATCATCGGGCCCCACCAGGAGTGGCCGAATGCCACCCTAGTGTGCTGCAACGCCAGTTTACTGCGGAGCTGGTTAAGTGATTAGTGAAGAGTGGGATGAGTGAATTTTAAAAAAGTCCAAATTGTGTCAAAAAAATCTTTTATTTGTTTTGCCAATTAGACATAATTAAAAACAGGTGTAGGATAAAGGACCAAATTAAAAGTCCGTTTTTATCCCCAGGTGTAGGTCAACATGTTTCTGCCTTTAGGTGAACAATTCGTCAGGCATTCGTCAGGACCAGTGTGTGTGGTGATGAACCCCGGCGGTATGGGCGCGCTAAGGCCCTCCCTAACCAGGGGTTGCTAGTGTAAAAATACTCAGAACACTAGAAAGATTCCCTCAATTTAGAGAGGAACCGAGTTTATTCTGGAATAGTGTAAAAAAATGACAAACAAACATATAGGAGACAAAGAACAACATAAAAGTTATTTCAGTATGCCCTGGATGAATGTCATTACGAGAATAACATGCTTGGGTGCTCGTCGGGGTGCTCAAGTAACCATAACAAGGACACGAGTGTCAAAATTAGTGAACTCGTGCACCTACTCAATTAACATGAGTCCCGTGAGACGACAAAGGACCGCAGTCCCTCATCGAGCCTGGTGGCGTGAATTATAAAAACCAAATGGTGGGCAGAGAGGTGTTCAAATGCCCGGTAAAAATTACTGACTTATACGTGAGCTATACCTAGCTGGTCCGATAAGCAAACTGGTGCTCATAGGGCAAAGAAAGTAACACTAATAATTTATAAGTAAAAAATCTTACAAAAGGTACTAGCACTCAGTGCACCATAGGTCTCGGGAGGGGGGTGATGGCGCTTTGGCACACCCTAAGAGACAGAAAATAAATAGAAATTTAAAAAGAGAAGCACAATGAAAGCCACAAACATCACACAAGATCGTACTTATCTATTGGAGGCTATTACTCACGCCCTGTCCGCCAGGCACCCGTTTGGAACCTGAGAGGAACCTCTCTAACCGGACCCCGAAGAACGTCCGTGGTCCGGGGCACATTCTTAATAAAGCCCAGGAGAAAGGGAAGGAACCCATCATAGAACGAGCGCGAAGCTCGGGGTGGGCGTGGTTACTGCGGTGAACCGAACCAACTCCCTCGGCGTCAATGCTAGGTCACAAGGTAATAATGGGCCAATCGACACGGACAACTTCATTAACATTGTCCAATCGGGAAGAGTCTAGAAAGTACTTGTTTGGGAGCCAGTCAGTGGGGATAGTAGAAGAGTTGTTCCACGGCTCTCCAATCAGAAGGAGGATGACACCTCCAAGTGACTCGGCTAACGCGGGCGTTGTCAAGGCAACGATCGCGAGAATCACAAACAACACAGAAAAAATAATAAATATAAATATAAACAGAAAGACCGACCTCATGTGAGTGGCTTGCATAATTCATACTCAACATGAGAGCATCGGCATCATGTTATTCGGCCAATAAACCACTCGAAATGAACTCAATAACCGAAACCAAACTTAAGAAGTCTTTTCAGAAGCAAGTACTGACGAGAATACAGGAGCCCAGTGTTGGGTTTAGAGACAAAGCAGCAGTAGGTTCAAAGCAGCAGTAGGTTCATGCTGCAATAAAATGTAACGAACAGAAAGTGAGGCCACCAGGTTAAGGTAGGATGGTCTCAAGTAGAGATCTGTGTCTCAAAACGAGGAACACTCCATAAACATAAGTGGGCACATAGATAGCTGTTAGATTGACAAGTGAGTGTGAATTAAGTCTCATCTTTACATGGAGGAACTCTGATGATGCTCAGCAGCCAAAGCGGAGGAAAATACGTGGGCACATAATTTAGCTGTTTGATAGAGGTGTGAGAGGTGTCACATTTTAGCGTGGGGAAAGAAAGGCTCACGTGGCCAAAAGAACTCTCACGTGGCCGCGAAGAGCCTCGTGACCAGATCCAGGTTCATAGATGGTTACAGAGAATCAGTTCTGCATGACAGTTGCCCAGGGAACATGATCATTTAAGCCATTTATATTTGTCCCAAGGCGGTAAACCCATCTTTGCTCTTTTTCAAACAGGGTTTTCTGAGTGTTTCTCTTACTGTTGACCTGCTCTATCACAGTCCACCTCATATCATTAGTAGTGTGGTTATGTTGCAGGAAATGCTCACTCAGTTTGGTTGTCTCTCGGCCGCACCTAATGTTGCTGCGATGTTCGCATATGCGCAATTTAATTTTACGCGTGGTCATTCCCACATATTGCAACCCACACGGGCAAGTTATTAAGTATACCACGTTAGTGGAGTTGCAATTTGTGTGTGCTCTTTGTGTCCACACCTTGTTCGATTCAAGGTCTAGAGTTTTCGAATGTCGTGTGAGGTGGCAAATACTGCAGTTAGAGCACGGGTAATGACCTGTTACTCTGGGTAGGCCCCAAGCGTCTGTCACAGATGGAAAATCTCTCACTGTAGTTTCTCTTGGACGTGTGTTGACCAATGTGTCCCTAAGGCTACGGCCTCTTTTAAACGAAAACATTGGTTTCTCCCAGCTTCTGTTGTTGCTGTTTATGATGCGCCAATGTTTGTTTATGATTTTCTTTACAGCGTTAGATGCTGAACTAAAAGTGGTGACACATGTTAAAGGTATTGCACTAGGCTCTTTCGGAATTTCCTCGAGGAGTACTTCCCTGGGTTGGTGCCTTGCTCTTTTATAACCCTTGGTAAGTATCATGTCAGGGTAACCACGCTTCTTAAGTTTGGTAGTGAGGTCAGTCGCCTGTTGACGGAAATCATCCAGTTGACTACAATTCCTCCTTAGACGCAGAAATTGTCCGTACGGGAGGTTCTCCCGCAAGGCCCTTGGATGGAAGCTAGTAAACTCCAAAAGGTTGTTTCTAGCTGTCGGTTTATAGTGAGTCTTAGTCGAGAAGTGTCCATCGAGTTTCGAAATCACCACATCCAAGAAGATGACTTCTTGTCTTCCAATTGTGTGGGTAAACTTTAGATTTTGATCGAGCGTGTTAATCCAAAGGAGAAAGGCCTGTAGTGAATCCTCTGAACCTTGCCAAATTATCAATACATCATCAATGTCACTGACTGGCTCCCAAACAAGTACTTTCTAGACTCTTCCCGATTGGACAATGTTAATGAAGTTGTCCATGTCGATTGGCCCATTATTACCTTGTGACCTAGCATTGACGCCGAGGGAGTTGGTTCGGTTCACCGCAGTAACCACGCCCACCCCGAGCTTCGCGCTCGTTCTATGATGGGTTCCTTCCCTTTCTCCTGGGCTTTATTAAGAGCATGCCCCGGACAATGGACGTTCTTCGGGGTCCGGTTAGAGAGGTTCCTCTCAGGTTCCAAACGGGTGCCTGGCGGACAGGGCGTGAGTAATAGTCTCCAACAGATAAGTACGATCTTGTGTGATGTTTGTGGCTTTCATTGTGCTTCTCTTTTTAAATTTCTATTTATTTTCTGTCTCTTAGGGTGTGCCAAAGCGCCATCACCCCCCTCCCGAGACCTATGGTGCACTGAGTGCTAGTACCTTTTGTAAGATTTTTTACTTATAAATTATTAGTGTTACTTTCTTTGCCCTAAGAGCACCAGTTTGCTTATCGGACCAGCTAGGTATAGCTCAAGTATAAGTCAGTAATTTTTACCGAGCATTTGAACACCTCTCTGCCCACCATTTGGTTTTTATAATTCACGCCACCAGGCTCGATGAGGGACTGCGGTCCTTTGTCGTCTCACGGGACTCATGTTAATTGAGTAGGTGCACGAGTTCACTAATTTTGACACTTGTGTCCTTGTTATGGTTACTTGAGCACCCCGACGAGCACCCAAGCATGTTATTCTCGTAATGACATTCATCCAGGGCATACTGAAATAACTTTTATGTTGTTCTTTGTCTCCTATATGTTTGTTTGTAATTTTTTTACACTATTCCAGAATAAACTCGGTTCCTCTCTAAATTGAGGGAATCTTTCTAGTGTTCTGAGTATTTTTACACTAGCAACCCCTGGTTAGGGTGGGCCTTAGCGCACCCATACCGCTGGGGTTCATCACCACACACACTGGTCCTGACGAATGCCTGACGATTTGTTCACCTAAAGGCAGAAACATGTTGACCTACACCTGGGGATAAAAACGGACTTTTAATTTGGTCCTTTATCCTACACCTGTTTTTAATTATGTCTAATTGGCAAAACAAATAAAAGATTTTTTTGACACAATTTGGACATTTTTAAAATTCACTCATCCCACTCTTCACTAATCACTTAACCAGCTCCGCAGTAAACTGGTGTTGCAGCACACTAGGGTGGCATTCGGCCACTCCTGGTGGGGCCCGATGATGAAGCATGTCACCAACTAGGTTGGTGAGTGAGGGCCTTCTGAAAAACCTAAAGTGGTTTTATTCACAAGTAAACATTACAGTGAATAAGGATACATGCGTGCTCTTCTTTTATTAGTGATACACTCCTTTGTTGTTTACTTGACTTGGCTTGAGGGGAGTAGGAGTGTCCTATACTTTCCCTTCCTCTCCTGTTGTTATATACATATTTAGCAGCGCACAGCTGTGAGAGTTGCAGAAAGAAAGAAACATTTTTTTTTGTATCTGACCTACCAAGGAACTATACCTTGGTGGTCACTTTTACTGTTCTTACTATATCTCTCTTTTCATCGCGGTCCAAGGGCCCAAGATGGCTAACTTTGGTCTTACATACTCAGAGTCGGATGTTGATGCTATTTTAGCACGCCCATCTTTGTTTGCTGACCCCTCCATCTCACAGGCCATCACCCACACGAGCGAGTGGGACCAACTCTCGGAATTAAAGAAAAACAGAATACGCACAATCTTACATGGGACAATCCTGACAGAATACCTGCGGACAAAAACAGCACCTAGAGGTTTGCTGGTAACCAATGCACCAAGGATTTTCCTTGAAGACGCTCTTTTTAGGAAAGAGTGGGCCATGATCGCGTGGCGTTGCACACGCGACTGGCTTGTTCTGATAATAAAAACAGCAGTCAGACTGTCCGAAGCAATAATGGTGGAAATTGTACAAACTGAAACCCACTTTAAGACCACACTTACCGGATATAAAAAAAGATTGGATGATATCAACAAGGATATCACTGAATACAAAGACAACCTCACCCAAACAAAAGTAGCTCAATTTCAGAAAGATCTTAAGAAATTTGCCTTTAATAAGGTTTATCCTTATGCGGATGAAGCTTATACACCATCTAATAAGTCGTACTCAGGCACAGAGAGCTCAGATGACAACTCCTCCAATAGCAGCAACTCTAGCAATGGCAGCTATAAATATAAACAGAGGGGAGGTATGAGAGGCAGGACTCGTCCATTTTTTCAGCAACTAATGTGGCCTCATTACCCAATGCAAGGAGGGGGAGGCATACATCCCATGCATTACCAACACCCACAGATGCCACCTATGGGCTGGAACCCGGGTTTTGCACCGAATCCGATGTATCAGCCTAATCCTTATGGCCCTCCTTTTTTAGAGAGGGGCAGGAGAGGAAGAGGCAAGAGGAGAGGGCAAGTACAAGTACGGTGGGAACAAGACGACGCAGTGGGCAACCACACTCGGAGCAAACAACCACAAGCAGGCACGAGTGCTCAGGGAGTCTGATTGTAAATCTTTCAAATGTGACTCTATCGGATGCAGAAACCAGAGTACTAGAAAAGGGTCTGGGCTTTGTTCCCACTGCCCGCATGGACAAATTTCGCTTGCATTGCGAACTTTCGAATTTCTTTCGCAAACTGAAGCTGAGAGCTTTTTTTGAAGGGAAGGAGATAGACACTCAGAACCAGAATGCAGGGGACACCACCCTGAGAACAAGATCTTCCTTTATCCCTCCACCTCACACTGTACCAGAAGATATTACTGCTTTTGAGCAGGCAGTCTTCAACGAAATCGAGAACCTAGAAGAACCAACTACCTTTAAAAACCTGAGTGCAATTGAGTTTCAGGCCCTTGAACAACTAAGGAGCAACACCACTATTACCATCAAACCCGCAGACAAAGGCGGTGCAGTGGTAATTCTCAATACCACTGACTATGAGGATGAATGCCTACGACTGCTGGGTGATACAAAAAACTATCAACCACTAACCACTGATCCATCTACAGAAGTAAAAACGTGCATCAAAGATCTGGTCCTGGAAGCGGTGGAGCATGGTCACATTTCGAGACATGAGGCTGACTTTCTGACGGAGGGCGATGGCATCGTACCATATTTCTATACGCTGCATAAAATACATAGAGGCAAGATACCTCCGCCGGGTCGCCCCATCGTCTCAGGCATCGGCTCCCTTCTGGAGCCTTTGTCACGTTTCTGTGACCACTTTTTAAAACCTCTAGTCCAACAAACGCCAACCTATCTGAGGGACACTAAAAATCTGCTGAATCTCTTACAAAACTTACAATGTGACATGGATGAAACAATACTGGTGACGCTAGACATTGAGAGCCTCTATACTAGTATTCCCCAGGACGATACCATCAGTGTCCTGGGTGAAGCTCTAGATGCCATCACTTGGGAGTACAATACACCTAAGGAGTTCATCCTTAAATGTGCTACCCTGGCCCTCAAGAAAAACTTTTTTGAATTTAAAGGGAATTTGTTCCTCCAGTCCACAGGAACTTCAATGGGCAGCACTTTTGCCCCTAGTGTGGCAGGCCTGTATGTCTATGATTTTGAACACAAGTACATCCAGGATGCCAGTAACTCTTTTATCTCTTCCATAGGCCTATGGAAGAGATACATTGATGATGTATTGATAATTTGGCAAGGTTCAGAGGATTCACTACAGGCCTTTCTCCTTTGGATTAACACGCTCGATCAAAATCTAAAGTTTACCCACACAATTGGAAGACAAGAAGTCATCTTCTTGGATGTGGTGATTTCGAAACTCGATGGACACTTCTCGACTAAGACTCACTATAAACCGACAGCTAGAAACAACCTTTTGGAGTTTACTAGCTTCCATCCAAGGGCCTTGCGGGAGAACCTCCCGTACGGACAATTTCTGCGTCTAAGGAGGAATTGTAGTCAACTGGATGATTTCCGTCAACAGGCGACTGACCTCACTACCAAACTTAAGAAGCGTGGTTACCCTGACATGATACTTACCAAGGGTTATAAAAGAGCAAGGCACCAACCCAGGGAAGTACTCCTCGAGGAAATTCCGAAAGAGCCTAGTGCAATACCTTTAACATGTGTCACCACTTTTAGTTCAGCATCTAACGCTGTAAAGAAAATCATAAACAAACATTGGCGCATCATAAACAGCAACAACAGAAGCTGGGAGAAACCGATGTTTTCGTTTAAAAGAGGCCGTAGCCTTAGGGACACATTGGTCAACACACGTCCAAGAGAAACTACAGTGAGAGATTTTCCATCTGTGACAGACGCTTGGGGCCTACCCAGAGTAACAGGTCATTAACTGTGCTCTAACTGCAGTATTTGCCACCTCACACGACATTCGAAAACTCTAGACCTTGAATTGAACAAGGTGTGGACACAAAGAGCACACACAAATTGCAACTCCACTAACGTGGTATACTTAATAACTTGCCCGTGTGGGTTGCGATATGTGGGAATGACCACGCGTAAAATTAAATTACGCATATGCGAACATCGCAGCAACATTAGGTGCGTCCGAGTGACAACCAAACTGAGTGAGCACTTCCTGCAACATAACCACACTACTAATGATATGAGGTGGACTGTGATAGAGCAGGTCAACAGTAAGAGAAACACTCAGAAAACCCTGTTTGAAAAAGAGCAAAGATGGGTTTACCGCCTTGGGACAAATACAAATGGCTTAAATGATCATGTTCCCTGGGCAACTGTCATGCAGAACTGATTCGCTGTAACCATCTATGAACCAGGATCTGGTCACGAGGCTCTTCGCGGCCACGTGAGAGTTCTTTGGCCACGTGAGCCTTTCTTTCCCCACGCTAAAATGTGACACCTCTCACACCTCCATCAAACAGCTGAATTATGTGCCCACGTATTTTCCTCCGCTTTGGCTGCTGAGCATCATCAGAGTTCCTCCATGTAAAGATGAGACTTAATTCACACTCACTTGTCAATCTAACAGCTATCTATGTGCCCACTTATGTTTATGGAGTGTTCCTCGTTTTGAGACACAGATCTCTACTTGAGACCATCCTACCTTAACCTGGTGGCCTCACTTTCTGTTCGTTACATTTTATTGCAGCATGAACCTACTGCTGCTTTGAACCTACTGCTGCTTTGTCTCTAAACCCAACACTGGGCTCCTGTATTCTCATCAGTACTTGCTTCTGAAAAGACTTCTTAAGTTTGGTTTCGGTTATTGAGTTCATTTCAAGTGGTTTATTGGCCGAATAACATGTTGCTGATGCTCTCATGTTGAGTATGAATTATGCAAGCCTCTCACATGAGGTCGGTCTTTCTGTTTATATTTATATTTATATTTATTATTTTTTCTGTGTTGTTTGTGATTCTCGCGATCGTTGCCTTGACAACGCCTGCGTTAGCCGAGTCACTTGGAGGTGTCATCCTCCTTCTGATTGGAGAGCCGTGGAATAACTCTTCTACTATCCCCACTGACTGGCTCCCAAACAAGTACTTTCTAGACTCTTCCCGATTGGACAATGTTAATGAAGTTGTCCGTGTCGATTGGCCCATTATTACCTTGTGACCTAGCATTGACGCCGAGGGAGTTGGTTCGGTTCACCGCAGTAACCACGCCCACCCTGAGCTTCGCGCTCGTTCTATGATGGGTTCCTTCCCTTTCTCCTGGGCTTTATTAAGAGCGTGCCCCGGACCACGGACGTTCTTCGGGGTCCGGTTAGAGAGGTTCCTCTCAGGTTCCAAACAGGTGCCTGGCGGACAGGGCGTGAGTAATAGCCTCCAATAGATAAGTACGATCTTGTGTGTTGTTTGTGGCTTTCATTGTGCTTCTCTTTTTAAATTTCTGTTCCCATTTATTTTCTGTCTCTTAGGGTGTGCCAAAGCGCCATCACCCCCTCCCGAGACCTATGGTGCACTGAGTGCTAGTACCTTTTGTAAGATTTTTTACTTATAAATTATTAGTGTTACTTTCTTTGCCCTACGAGCACCAGTTTGCTTATCGGACCAGCTAGGTATAGCTCACGTATAAGTCAGTAATTTTTACCGGGCATTTGAACACCTCTCTGCCCACCATTTGGTTTTTATAATTCACGCCACCAGGCTCGATGAGGGACTGCGGTCCTTTGTCGTCTCACGGGACTCATGTTAATTGAGTAGGTGCACGAGTTCACTAATTTTGACACTCGTGTCCTTGTTATGGTTACTTGAGCACCTCGACGAGTACCCAAGCATGTTATTCTCGTAATGACATTCATCCAGGGCATACTGAAATAACATGTTATGTTGTTCTTTGTCTCCTATATGTTTGTTTGTCATTTTTTTACACTATTCCAGAATAAACTCGGTTCCTCTCTAAATTGAGGGAATCTTTCTAGTGTTCTGAGTATTTTTACACTAGCAACCCCTGGTTAGGGTGGGCCTTAGCGTGCCCATACCGCCGGGGTTCATCACCACACACACTGGTCCTGACGAATGCCTGACGAATTGTTCACCTAAAGGCAGAAACATGTTGACCTACACCTGGGGATAAAAACAGACTTTTAATTTGGTCCTTTATCCTACACCTGTTTTTAATTATGTCTAATTGGCAAAACAAATAAAAGATTTTTTTGACACAATTTGGACTTTTTTAAAATTCACTCATCCCACTCTTCACTAATCACTTAACCAGCTCCGCAGTAAACTGGCGTTGCAGCACACTAGGGTGGCATTCGGCCACTCCTGGTGGGGCCCGATGATGAAGCATGTCACCAACTAGGTTGGTGAGTGAGGGCCTTCTGAAAAACCTAAAGTGGTTTTATTCACAAGTAAACATTACAGTGAATAAGGATACATGCGTGCACTTCTTTTAATAGTGATAAACTCCTTTGTTGTTTACTTGACTTGGCTTGAGGGGAGTAGGAGTGTCCTATACTTTCCCTTCCTCTCCTGTTGTTATATACACTGTTACAGGGATGACATCAACAAACCATTGTATTTCTTGTTTGATTTGTTGAATATAAAAAAGCTGGTGATTCACATATCAAAACCTCTTCTTAAGTTACCAACTATCTGCACTGTTAATGTGTCACGTGAAATAAGTCTGTACAGTGCAAACATGACTTATGGAAAAGTGAAAACAGACTTGTGGGAGTAAGGGGCCTGTCATAAGTAAACGGCAGACATTGACAATGTGAATCAATGGAAAGAAGTATCGGGTCAGGGGGTTACCGCAGTCACCATTCCAAATGTAGCCCATGTAAAAGCACTCATCTTCGGATCATCCAAGGATCTGAAGATCTAGAGTGATATTACTCTGTGCATCAGTTCCATTGCCACAATAACTCTGCTGCAGCCTGGCTCATGGTCCCGACTGGGCACAACTCATTGACAGGCCTTGCTCTCTGCAGGCTAAGCATATTGAACCCCACATAAACATCGGATTTCCACAACTTAAATATATAAAAGCACATCTTGTGGCCATCCAATACCTGACCTCAAGGTTGTGTTGCACTTGGAAGGAGTCTTTGAGGTATTGCTAGCTCCCAGACAGCAGTTGGGCAAGTCCTGGTCTAGGCTGAATGATATGTGGGACTGTACGTATAGATATCATCATCCTCAACTGCTTTTTAAAGAATACATACACGGCTCATGCTATAAAGGCTATAGATTTGTTTGCAAATTTAGCATGGTTTGATTAGTAAATATTTCATATGTATCATGAAATGTACACATGCATAGACATGTGCATGCACCACAAGTGGAATCTAGGGCTTACCACACATCACACATCCCACTGGTGATGTTAAGTACACAAAGTACAGTGCTCAGCAATCCCTGACATGAATGACCTATGTAGGGACCACAAAATGTTACAACAGTAATCAGACTTCACTCTGGAACTCAGAGGCACATTGTAGCCTGAGGGAATGGAAATGATGGAGTTAAACAGAGTAACATATGTATGTAAGATAGCTACCTGTTTCTCTGGTGAGCTGGCCATACAGGGAAAGGACCTCATCAGCCAGCAGCTCCAGCTCCTCTGCAGAACAGGTGAGGGCCATCTCAGCAGCTTGGCCTGGCATGATTGCTCCCAGAGGTGGCAAACAGCAGCTGAATTGAAGGAGGTTTTGATAGCAGCAGTGTCAGGAGGCAAGTAAGTTATTTTTCAAAGTGCAGCGTACATGTACGTGACATACGCGGTCATCAGCAAATACAGGCCCAGCCATTGGCACTTTACCATCACAATCACCAACGTTAGCCTATGGCTGTGTCCGTCATGGAGTCAACCGCCCTCTGCATGGTCGACTTTCCCAAGCGGTGTCAGAACCACAATGTCCAAGATGCGATGTCAGGCAACCGCCATTTTACCGGTTGAAAGTACTGTACTGGTGACTGTTGACTGCATCACTCCACTCCAAATTAGGTGTTACATGTTTAAATATGTACAAATACATTGGAATAAAATATTTTGATACACTTTTCATTTGTGTAGTGCATTACTGTGCATTAAGGCTATATTAGCGTGGTGCAGTGTACACTGCCAGTAATGGTATTTTGTCCAAAACAATTTAAAAAAAATAAAGGTACAAATAATACATCTGAGATGTATTATGCACATATTAATGTTCAAGACACATGATCTCCTTCCTCAAAACAATAATCCCACGTGTATCCCACCAATTGTGAAACCAATTGCAGTATTGCATTTTTTGGCCACAATTTCCTTTCAATACACTGTGGCAATATCTGGTGGTATGTCACAACCAATGTTCAGTGGTGTACTATAAGATGTGCTTTCAGCAATGATGAGACACACTGACAGCTACATTCAGTTACCCGGATGTGAGGATTTAGTCATTGTGAAGGTTGACTTCTATGGATTTGGTCACCTCCCACATGTGGTGGGAGCCATTGATGTCACCCATATTGCCTTAGTACCGCCGCAAGCGATGGAACAAGTTTCCCTTAACAGGAAGCACTTCCATTCTTTCAAGGTGCAAGTTGTCTGCTTACTGATTTGCGTATCTCAAATGTCTGTGCCCGGTTCCCATGATTCCTTTGTACTACAAAACAGCACCACACCCCAGCTGATGTCGCAACTACTACCGGAGAGGGCCTGGCTTGTTGGTAAGTATGATCTGTCCTACCTTTGTGTGTGTAATGTCAGGTAGTAGAATCAGAAAGTGTGTAACTTATCGTTGCACTTATATCTGTCTTCTATCATGGAGACTCCGTGTATCCCAACTGTCCATTGTTGTTGGCACTGCTGATTAATCCAACAACGCCAGGAGAAGTCTGCTTCAATAAGGCCCATGGAAGGACATGGCGGCCAGTGGAGCAGGCTTTTGGGCTCCCGAAGGCCAGATTTAGATGTCTGGACAAAACTGGGGAAGCCCTCCTCTACTCACTCGGGAAGGTGTGTCAAATTGCGTGGCCTACTACATGCTCCAAGACATCGCTCTGTGACGGAATATCCCTTATATCGCAGAGGATGGAGACCCTGATGTGCCACCAGGTGAGGATACTGAAATGCCATAGATGATGATGGTGGTAAAGAGGAAGGAGCTGACTTGTGTCAAGATCTCATCAACAACTTCTTCTCATGAGTGTAAGTATTTTGTGAAACGTCATGACTTTGACTGTCACAGCAACTATTATTGTGGTGATGAGAGGAGTATGTTAGGGTAAAATATTAGGGAGGTCAAGCTCTGGGAAATCCAGGTTGTTTATTGAGCAAGGTTTGTGTTGCTTTGTCTTGCTTTGATTTTTGTCATGGTGGTCTCCAGAAGGTGACTATGTGAGAAGTCCTAAATGTATGGTTTGATAGCTAATTTTTCGTTTTGGTCTGTTTCAGGAACTTTCACAATGGCATCTTGATTTGGACATTTAAGAGTTGTGACATTTACGGGTATATGTGGCTGTTTGGAAGTACAAAGGGGACATAGGTTGTTCCTGGGAATGACTGTCACAAACTTTGGGTGTAAAATTCCTGTACCAAGACCACTTGCAAAGTGACAGGAAGGAAGTTATGAGGAATCCATTGGACTTGTTCCTTGTTTTGTGCTGGTCCTAATGCAATATGTGCGCCATCATGTGCTCCAACAAAATGTTGTTGTGGGGCCAAATCATGCTATTCTCCGTTCACATTGGCTAAATCCTCATTGTGTGTAAAGTGTATGTAGCTGTTGATGTGTCTCCTCATTGTAGGCTTTTGGCACACCACTGAAATTTGATTGTGACATTTCACCAGTACTCCAACAATGTATTCAAATGATCCTGTGATTAGAAAATGTAGTACTGCCATGTGTTTGTCTATTGGTGCTATAGATGTGGGATTCATTTTGTGAGCTAGGCGATATGGCTCCAGCTGATGACATTTACCAATTTTATTTTGCCTAGTCAATTGGAAATTGTCTGATGTATCCCCTCCTTCCATGTTGTTAAGGTCTGCAACTGAAAATGTGATCAATGGCACAGAATATTTGAGTCATGTATGATTTACTGTTTCTGGCATAATGCCAGCTTATTGTTGGTACACTGGAATAAAGATGGTATATGGGAATACACTTTTATGTATGTGTCAGGATTCAAGGATTACAAGACATGTGCAATTAATTCTGGGAACTGCCGAAGATTGAGTTTTACAAAGAATTGCCATTCTTGGAGAAGAACATGAGGCAAAAGAAACTGTAAGATGGCCTGCCAAACAATCAACTGTGTGCAGTTCTAGTTGTTTGCTTAAGTAACAGTTGGCTGAAGATTCTATTTGAAGCGCACGCCTTCAAGAATCTGCGCACTTCACTGAAGTAATTTTAGGGAACTTACCTGCGTAGTTTTGCTCCGTCGGAACAAGCTAGTCAGGGTAGCTTTATCGTCCAGTTCTTCAGTCTTGGTACTCGTCTGTTGGTTAGTGTTTCTTCCACTGCACATCATATACGAGGATTCATATTCCAAAAAATAAACTGAGAGTTTTGAGTCTGCACGTTACGGAGACTATCCAGTAGTTCCCACAACTTTCTCCAGGCTTTAGGCAAGGGGCAGTGTTCCTCTCTGGAGTATGCGCTTGGAGAAATACACTTCTCTATCTACAACGAGAGTCCGGAGTGTTTCTCAGCACATTTTCCTGTCAGGGGCCTCTGACCCCGGTCTAGGTCCACTCTCTCCCCGCAGCTCCGCTGTGCTGTCTCCTGCTCCGTCTCCTGCTCTCAGACCCCGACCTCCTCCTGGGAGGTTCGAGGCTGCTGCCCGCGCCTGCTGCCCACTCCACCCAGGATCCGGCAGCCATCAGCTGCCACCGTAACTACATCATCCCCCTTTACTTTTGTAATTTTCACTGCTGTGCCACCTCTGGTTATTGTGTATGCACTGTTGATTTGTTTTTGATTTCCCACCTCCGGTTTCATCTTGTGCCTGCCTCCAATCCGCCGCTGCTGCCCCTACGGCCCCTCCCCCCGGACAGCCCCCGCTCCTGCCTACCAGCCTCTCGTCCCTCCCCCTCCCCTACTTAAAGGTAGCCGCTGCGCGGTCACGCCGCCGGCGTGCCAAAGTCAAGCCTGTCTGTGCCCGTCCACGACCCGACAACTGCCAATGCCATGAACCCTGGATCTATGACCTCCCACCGCTACAACTCAGCTGATCTCCTCGCACTCAACCCTGGAAGAAACGACAGCTGCCAGCGGGCGATGCCGAACACCACACACGGCCAGTTCTCCTGCCAACACTGTGGACAATCCTTCACCATCGACAGTCCCCCCACGGCCACCGAACCCATGACTGATGCCCGCACCACCGAAGCCCAGACTTGCATACTCCTCAACGTGCGCTCCCTCCACAGACACGCCATGGAGATCTGGGACCTGCTCAACACCCTCTCGCCAGATGACGCCTTCTTCACGGAAACATGGACCAACGCCACCTCCACCCCTGACATCGCCACCGCCATCCCCGACGGATACAAGATCCAAAGAAAGGACCGCCCCCACAGCCCAGGAGGAGGACTCGCCATCGCACACAAGAGCTCCCTCTGACTCTCCACCTCCAACATGAGCAACCCCCTCTCCAACACAGAGCACCTCCACTTCCAGATCCAAACCAGCCCCAGAACCATGCTGCACGGGATCCTTGTCTACAGACTCCCTGGGCCTCGCGCCCCTTCCGCCACCACCATTGCCGACCTCGTCGCACCCCATGCCATCGCCTCCACAGACTGCATTCTCATGGAAGACCTGAACTTCCACCTCGACAACCGCAGCGACCCCGACTCCACCACCCTCCTTGACAACCTCGCCAACCTTGGATTGAAGCAGCTCGTCACCATCCCCCACCCACAGAGCTGGACACACCCTCGACCCCATCTTCGCAGGAGGGACAAACATCCACTTCAGCCACACCACGCAGCCCCTCTGGACAGACCACCACTGCGTACACTTCACCTTCAACATCACCACTGCACCTAAACCCGCCCCGCACCCGCCACGAAGGAACTGGAGCAAGATCACAGAGGAACACCTTAACACACCTCGTCAACACACCGACCCACAGAGCAGGACACACCCTCGACCCCATCTTTGCGGCAGGAAACAGCGTCCAATTCAGCCACACAACGCAGCCGCCATGGACCGACCACCACTGCGTACACTTCGCCATCAACAAACCGAGGCACCCAAACCAGCCCCACGCCCACCATGAAGGAACTGGAGCAAGGTTACCGACGAGCAACTTAACTCCACCTTCACCCTAGACAACCACACCTGGGCACCCGACGCAAACAACGCAGCCAGAGAACTCCACACCTGGATCTCCAACTGCGCAGACAAGCTCACTCGCTACGCAACCCCGACAGACAACGCCCCAGGAAAGCCGCCTGGTTCACCACCGCTCTCTAAGAAGACAGACGCACCTTCAGATGCCTGGAGAAGAACTGGAGAAACACCAAGACAACCGAAAACCACACCACCTACAAGGACGCCATGACGGACTACCACAACCAGATCAGAGCCACCAAGAGGAACTTCATCCACAACAAAATCCTGGCCAACTCCACCAACTCCAAGGAACTTTTCAGTGTCATTCAAGAATTCACCAACCCACGCAGCAAAGCCACAGACATCACCCCATCCCAAGACCTCTGGACAAGCTTGGAACCTATTTCCACCTCAAGATCAAAAACCTCTACAACAACTTCATCGACCATCCACCAGGCGCCACAGACGGCCCCCCGCCCTCCAGAAACACCAGCCAGCCCACCATCTCCAACTGGACACTGATCACGGCCGAAGACACCGCCTCGACCATAAAAAGCATCCATTCTGGGGCCCCCACCGACCCCTGCCCCCCTCACATCTACAACAGAGCCGCGGCCACCATCGCACCCAAACTACAACGCACCATCAACACCACCTTCAAAACAGGCACCTTCCCAGATGACTGGAAGCGCGCAGAAGTCATACCCCTGCTCAAGAAGCCCACATCTGACCCCACCGACCTCAAGAACTATCGGCCCATCTCGCTCCTCCCCTTAGCAGCCAAAGTTGCAGAGAAAACAGTCAACAGGAAACTGACACGATTCATTGAAGAGAATGCCGTCCTCGACCCGTCCCAATCCGGATTCCGAAGCAACCACAGCACAGAGACCGCCCTACTTGCTGCCACAGATGACATCCGCACCCTCCTGGACCAAGGCCACTCCACAGCCCTCATCCTACTCGACCTATCAGCAGCCTTCAACACCATCTCCCACAGCACACTAGTCGCCAGACTACACGACCCAGGCATACAAGGAACAGCCCTGGACTGGATCCGATCATTCCTCACCGGAAGAAGCCAAAGGATCTGACTCCCACCCTTCCTCTCTGACCCCACAAAAATCATTCGGAGTCCCACAGGGTTCATCACTGAGCCCCACCCTCTTCAACATCTACATGGCTCCCCTCGCAGCCATCGTCCGACAACACGGCCTCAACATCGTATCCTACGCCGATGACACCCAGCTCATCCTCTCCCTCACCAAAGACCCCACCATTGCCAAACTCAACTTCCAGAAAGGAATGCAAGACGTCGCAGTCTGGATGACCAACAGCTGCCTGAAGCTCAACGCCGAGAAGACAGAAGTCCTCATCCTCGGTACCACCCCTTCTGCATGGGACAGCACCTGGTGGCCGACCACACTCGGAAGCCCACCTACCCCCTCAGACCACACCAAGAACCTCAGCATCGTACTCGACTCATCACTCACCATGAACCGACAGGTCAACGCCATCAGCTGCTTCAACACCCTCCGCATCCTCCGCAAGACCTTCAAGTGGATCCCCCCTGAGTCAAGGAAGACAGTCACCCACGCACTCATCACCAGTAGACTGGACTATGGAAACACACTCTACGCCGGCATCAACAAGTTCCTACTCCGCAAACTCCAGACAATACAGAACACTGCCGCCAGACTCGTCCTCGGCATCCCCGACACGAACACATCAGTCAACACCTACGAAGTCTCCACTGGCTCCCCGTGGAGAAAAGAGTCACTTTCAAAATCCTCACTCACGCCTATAAATGCCTGCACAACAACGGACCCAAATACCTCAATGACAGAATCAACTTCCATGCACCCAAAAGAAACCTCCGATCTTCCAACCTCGCACTGGCCAAAACCCCGCGCATCCACAGAGCCAGAGCAGGCGGAAGATCCTTCTTTCACATTGCAGCCAAGACCTGGAACGAGCTACCGGCAGACATCCGACGCGCCCCTCCCTGAACACCTTCAGGAAGACCCTCAAGACCTGGCTCTTCGGCTAAACAGATCTGCGGACCCCCCCTCAGTGCCTTGAGACCCTCACGGGTGAGTAGCGCGCTTACAATTCCCTGATTGATTGATTGATTGAACACCACCCTCCTCCACAACCCCCCCTCCGCCACGACCGACGCCAACTCCGCAGCCAAAGAACTACACCGCTGGATCTCCAGCTGCGCTGACAAGCTTGCACCCCTCTGCCACCCCGTTAAACAACGCCCCCTGAAGGCTGCCTGGTTCACCACCGACCTCCAAGAAGACAGGCACTCCTGCAGACGCCTCGAGAAACTCTGGCGGAACAGAAAAACCACCGAAGACCAGAACACCCACAGAAACGCCATGAATGAATACCACTAGCGCATAAGAGCCACCAAGCAGACCTTTATCAAGAACAAAATCTACACCAACGCAAGTAACGCAAAAGAACTCTTCAACGTCATACAGCAGTTCACCAAAGCCCCCAGCGAAGCCACGGACGTCACACCATCCCAGGACCTCTGCATCAAGCTCAGATCCTACTTCCACCTGAAAATCAAGGCCCTCTACGACAACTTCAGCGAACAGACTCCAGACACCACCCTCCTCGCCGCCATCAACAACCAGCCCACCATCACCACCTGGAAACCGGCTACCACTGAGGATACCACCACGACCATGATGAACACCCACTCAGGAGCCCCCACGGACCCCTGCCTGCCGCACATCTACCACAGAGCCGCCGCCGCCATAGCACACGAACGAGGCCGGACCGTTAACACCTCCCTCGAATCCGACATCTCCCCTGATGACTGGAAGCGGGCAGAGGTCAAGCCCCTCCTCAAGAAACCCTCGGCCGACCCGACAGACCTGAAAAACTACCGGCCCATCTCTCTCCTTCCCTTCACAGCCAAAGTCACGGAGAGATTCATCAACGCCCAGCTAACCACCTTCATCGAAGAGAACGCCATCCTCGACTCCTCCCAGTCCGGATTTCGCAGCAACCACAGCACCGAGACCGCCCTCCTCGCCGCCACCGATGACATCCGCATGCTACTCAACCAGGGCCACACTGCATCCCTCATCCTACTAGACCTCTCCGCAGCCTTCGACACCGTCTCACACCGCACTCTCGCAGCCAGACTCCACAACGCCGGTATACGAGGAACCGCCCTCGACTGGATCCGCTCCTTTCTCTCTGGCAGAACCCAAAGGATCAGGCTCCCTCCCTTCCTCTCCGAACCTACAGAGATCAACTGTGGAGTACCCCAATGATCCTCGCTCAGCCCCACGCTCTTCAACATCTACATGGCCCCCCTCGCCACCATCGTCAGACAGCATGGGCTCAGCATAGTATCCTACGCTGACGACACCCAGCTCATCCTCTCCCTCATGAAAAATCCCGAAGACACCAGATTCTGCTTCCAGGGAGGAATGAAGGACGTCCCAGCCTGGATGAACAACTGAAGCTCAACTCAGAGAAGACAGAGGTCCTCGTTCTCGGACCCTCCTCCACTGCCTGGGACAACACCTGGTGGCCTTCTGCCCTCAGAAACCCACCCACTCCAACGGACCACGTCCAAAACCTCGGCATCATCCTAGACTCCTCCCTCACCATGACCCGCCAGATTACTATTGTGATATATTTCAGTAGTATTGAACTTGTTAACAAGACATTTGTTGACATTAAATACATGTACTTGAAATAAGCAGCTTATTAGATGTCCTGAGATGTTGCATTTTGGATTAAGGAATAAACATGACATCTCCCAAATATTCAAGCCAACACAGTGGAGGGGTAACATGTGTTTTTTACCATTCCAAGGCCTAGCTGTGTACAAAACAGACGATCACATAACTTGGTTGTATATTTAGCATTAGTCATCAGGTGACCAATGCAGAGTCAATGGCTCACCTGCTACTTCTAATCAGCTGAGTTAACTTCATGCCTTACAAATATTTAAGCCACACACTTGGTATGGTGTTGCTCATTCCATCAATTTTTTTCAGTTGAGGAGACCAGTACAAAATAAATCAAAGTTGGCAGAAATGTCTCAGAGTAGAGCATTGTATGCAGAGTGCTCACTCCATGAGAAATGAACATCAGTTGTAATATGTCAGACAAGTAAAAAATGGGCAAAGTCCCAATTTCCTCTTGTTTTGAGTAACAGAAACAGGGCCTCATAGGAGTTGTAGTCATTTCAGTCACTACTTGCCAACACTTGCAAAATGGTTAGTGTAACATACCTGTTGCCAAAATGCAGTTGGGATGGACCATACATTTACATATTAACACATATCATCGGTCCTGGAATGATATTTTATATTAATACACTTACAGGCACCATTACAACATGTGGCATGTAATGGAGATCGATACATGTGATCTTATATTCAACAATACACATTAACACAGACAAACCAACATCTTTGATACTCTGAGGATTGCATGTTAGGAAACTAGGTGCACAACACTATGGCATAAGCTGTATTGAGAGTAAACAGGACATTGAATTATTGTGACAGTTAGTGAGGTGGAACTTAACAGACTCCACTCCCCCAGGTATTCATGTCAAACCTTCAGCATGTAGGATTGTCAAGACCTTCTCCTCCCATGGGAAATGCATATTGGGACTCTGAGAGGACCACTGCCAGTCCCCTGGGCCTCCAGCTGTTGCTTGGATGCCGGGGAATGTGCCTCCCCCATCATGTTGTTCCACCTCTTCCTAATTTCCTCCTGTGTGCCCAGAGTGGTACCTACAGCATTCACTCTGTCTACTATTCTGGCCCACATTTCCCTTTTCTGACTGAGAGTAGTATGTTGGACTTGGGCTCCAAACAATTGTGGCTCTACTATTATGATTTCATCCACCATGACTGACAACTCTGCCTCTAAAAAATGTGGTTTTGTTTGTCTACCCATTTCCTCAAATTAAAGTCAGTGAAAATACAAACAAAAAGACTCCAAGGGATGAAAAGAAAATGTGCACAAAAAGTGTGTGGAGAGTGGTAAAATGCTGGGGGAAAAAAGGTGCACCTTACCTCACCAAAATGTTGGCTCAAAATAGCTGTGCTGCAGTGGAGTGGCAAAGAATTATGGTCTGAAATAGGGTGTTTTTTACAGTGTGATTTGCAGCTATATCCACTTGACCAATCAACCTCAGGTGTGTTGCATTTGTATCCATCCAATGACCACTGTTATGGTGCTTTGCTGACAGCATACTGTGACGGATTACCGCTGTCGGGGAACCGCCGCAAGGAGACCACCAGTCCAGCTGGGTTTTTTCGTAATCAGCTCAGCGGGAACCAGCGGCCTTGAAGGCAATGGAGTTCAACTTGCCAACATTGCAGTTAGCCACGCCGCAGGTGGGACACACTCTGACGATGCGGTCAGCAGTTCTGGCTGCATGCATCGTAATAGGGCAGGCGGAAGACCTCCGACTGCATGGTGTTCTTGGGGCCGCCGCGGTATGGCAGTAAGACTGCCAAACTCTTAATGGGGTCCTAGGTCTTTGTTGTAAAACACAAACTGCCGAGTTTCTCAAGGCTGATGGCTGCGTCCAATAAGGCCTCAATTATTTAAAATACACTGAGCCTAAACTTTAGGTGAGTGAAGAACATTTTAAGTCAATAGCACTAGTAGTGACTAGGTTCATGGGTTCTGGTCATGAAGCAGTGTTTTAGGCTGGTATCCTGATATGGTTCTTCAACTTCAGACTGAATTTGCAGTGCTAGATAACGTAAGATGTGAATAGATCAGAAGTAGTATAAGTTTGGAAATTGCGATAAGCAGTTGATTTTATTGGGTTATGGCAATGAGTGATGGTGTGCAATGAGACTTATGGACCTTCTTTAGAATTTGATGGAGTACTCCATCGCAAAGGTGAAAGTACTTTCTCTGCCAAACTGAAGGTCAACCCGCATCACTTAGAGTCGGGCAGACCATCAGCATGTCCACCAAGGAGACTGCTCCATCTCAGTTGCCGAAAACACCTCCAACAGCCTGATGGATTAAGGGCTGTCGGAGGTTTTGTCATTTGTTTGCCCTTTCTATTTAGAGTGGGTGAACAAATGGCAATTTTTAACTGCCCTTTACTGTCGGGTTTTGGGGCAATGAAAACTCCAAAATGACATCCACACTACTGGAGAAAAGTTGAAAGACAAGGTGGACCATTGTTTTCTTCTATTTTCAGAAACAAAATCCCACTATTGTGTTCAAAATAAAAAAAACATTGAAAGTTTGACGGACGCCTCCATCATTGACGGAGCCGTCCTTCAAACGTTTAATACATTGACTGAAACCAAGATGATTGAGTTAAGAATAAAAAGCTCCTTTATTTTTCCTAGTCAGTGGTGCAGAGAGGTGAGAGTCAACAACATCCTGGTAATTGATAATGCTCCTCCTGAAAAATACTAGCTGATGAACAGACCTCTTAGAAGTGCCATGAATCTGATGACATACAAGAATTACAATTACCAAATTTAGCATAACAAAACCTAGACATAAAATGGTGTTCTATGTACTGCAGCAATGTCAAGTGGAGTGGGTGATGTGAGGTTTCCTGAAAATGTCCTCTAATTCGTCCATTCCCATCTAACTTTCCACTTTCCTAAACCTCATCCCTTATGACTGTGAGGTGTTTGTACTTAGAATTCAATTTCCATTGTAAAAATGTTTTTGATGGTTGGTTCTAAATGGTCAAACCCAGTTTATGGACAAAGGTGTCTTACACTGTAATTGTGTATGGACTATACTGCTTATAGTCCTTGGTTTTATATGCATATAAATTCCCTTTGTCAGTTCCCAGAAACCTCAGGGACAACTAGAATTGTACCACAGTATGCTAATGAGTGGGATTTTTAATATGGGATAATAGGTCTCACAGATACGCCAAAAAACAGCCAGTCTTTCACATCTGGACTAAATGTGGGCTTTACCCACAAATATCGCAACATTTGATAAATGATTTTTTTTTTTTTTTTTTTAGAGTTTTATATAGCACGAACAAGACCCGAGACGACATGTTTTCAGAGCGCTTTACATGAGGACCAGTTTCGTTGCAGATGGACACATTCGTTTTTGTTAGGCACAGGGAGATTAAGTGATTTGCCCAGAATGACAGGATGTTGAGCGTCGTTGCCGAGACTCGAACCCGGTTCCCCAGCTTCGAGGTCGACCGCTCTAGCCGTACAGCGCAATACTGCTAAAGCTACCAGCCCACGCTATGACAACGCCAAGGTCAAGCAGGTTTCCTTGGCATCAAACTAATGGGGCTATTGGTAGAATCAGTGGTAATTAGTGGTAAGGTGCATTGACTTGACAGCAGGTAATGAAACAGGGCTATATCACTTGAATTCACAGAGTCATCCTGCTGATAGATTACAATGCAATAGGGCAAACACAATCCATAGTGTGCATTTGTGAGATGTAAATTTGGTGGGTATGCAATCCTTACAGAAACTGTTTTGTAATTTGAAGGAATTGTTAACATTTAAAGGAGGTATTAATATATATCTACACTGACTTGCTACACTATTGCTTGAGAAGCTGCAGGCACTGCAAGTCAAGCCACAGCATACGGCAAGTGCAGGAATATATATGCATCAAGGTCTATCGATGAACACTACTCTCGAAAGCAGTCTGAGGATCAGCATCACAACAAATTGGAAATTAATGCATCATTTGCTTTACATAGAAACTGACACAGATTTACATTTCAGAAAGGCACTATTTTCTCATTCATTATTACAGGTCCATGAAGGAGAAATAAATGCATATTGGAAGAAATATACATGTCAACAAATATTGCGCTTGTACTGCAAACATGGTACAGCTGTTGTTGCAGTGGCTGATCATAGTAATATTAAAAATCAGGTATACAAACACCAAACTCGTTCTCCGTTTGTGGCTCCTTCAGCCCCTCATGTACGCAAATCGTGCCGAAAGAGGAGTGTTTATTCTTATATCTAATGTTTATATTAGCTCACAAGACTATTTTATCTTCCTGGAAATCTCTAGGGAATGCTTTGAGAAATGCCTGGTGGGAATGGCTTCCTTTCATCAGGGGAACACAGTCGATGATATCCACCCAATATCCCTGGATCTTGGCTAATAAATCATTGAGGAGTAACTTAGACCATTATCTATAGTTAGTCAAGCCCCCATAGACCTCCCCCCACCACTACTGACATGTAACATCAGTAATTTGAGACAAGGCTGAATTGTACGGTGAGTATGAGGATGATGCTTAATGATTGACCATTTACCCATTCATACTTATGCTATCTCAATGTCAAGGCTTGTACATACTTTGGACATATCACTGTGGTGACTTCTCTTTTTTCTCTTCCCTCTCCCTTCTCCCATCACTCTCTCTCTTTCTTTTAGTTCCCCCATTAGTGGTCAGCCAACCAATATCATATATGTTTTGTTGTGTGTTTTATCATTTTTTAATTTGTGTAACAGTGCTTACTCGCTAGATTGAAATTATCAGTGGTTATGTTTTTACATCCTGTTTTTGTGCTAACCTCTTTTTTTGTGTTGAAAACCTAATACAAACTTGTGAAATAAAAAAAAATGTATGCAGCACTTTTACATGCATAGGGGACTCATAGCACTGTATAGACATGGTCAAAGAAATAGATCAGAACATGAAAACTCCAGTTTATATGGCTTTGTGAAACTGAGGTTTGCCTTTCTTGGGTGTCTGACATTTCAGCATGCCATTCCAGAGTTTGATAACTTCATCGGAGATGGCCTCCCTATTGGATCAGACCAGTGCTTAATTTGAGCAAGTGGTTGTCAGTGGGGGACACTGGAACTTATTTTTAGGGACTGGCACTTATTTCTACTCATCAGACTATCCCAAAAATGAAAGAGAGGGAAAAACACACAAAATGAAAAGATGGAAGAAGAGAAAGACAGAAAATCCTTCACCAAGAAACAAAGCACAAACCTGTAAGAGTGAGATAACTAAGCAGCGCTTTGGGCACCAGTGCTTTTTTTTAGTTTTTTACAAATAAAGCACTGGATCGGACCAGCTAAAAGGCATGATTCCTAAGAAAGAGATTGGAAGAGGGTCTTAGCAATTGTTTAGTATGAGGCTTCAAAAGTGCATTTCAAGCGAAGATTGCCTTTGAACTTACTACCATGATGGTGTCACTGAAACTCTTTCTAAACAAGTAGCATGCTACTCATGGGTTGCTTAGTGTTAGGCATTAGGGACATAGGGTTATTCATCTTACTCTATGGTAGAGGCATGCAATTTAAACAGGTTTCTCAGGAAAGTTTCTACAGTTAGTGTTATTCACATCTGGTGGTTGGGTATGTATATAGACCAGGTTAGTCCCAAAGTCAGGAACACTGTCATGGATGCCCTTTCGGGAAAAGTGTTCTCCATTGATAGCTATATGTCACATAACAAGATAGTTACGGATCATTAATCTTATTATTTCAGCTTTTGGGCATGACATTGAAACCAGTTTCTTTTGAAATTTTGTGCAGCTAGTGTTATTCATATATGGAGGTTGCTTATATGTGCAGACGGATTCATCCTATATTGGTTTAAGAAAAAGATAAGCACTATTGGTCATTAGGCTGAACTTAATTTTGTAACTTTGTAAAACTGAAACATTTTCCTTTATATGTTGTGTTCGTGGGCCATTGATTCACCTTTGATAACGTCCCAAGACACTTATTATGGAACTGTCTTTGGGAGATGGGTATCCCCTTGGACCTGTTAAACTTCTTGATTTATCTACAAAACAGGAACCTTATTTCCTATGTTGGACCTAGCCCTTTCTGCAGGGTCACTCCAAATGTTTTGCTTTCCTCCTCCCCTTTTAGCTATCTTCATTTTTGCTGGCTTTAGGATTTTGGGCACTTCACCACTGCTGATTAGTGCTAAAGTGCATGCACTTTCTACTTAAAATATGGTAACATTGGCTCATCCACAATTGACATCTTTAATTTATTTATAAGTCCCTAGTAAAGTGCACTACGTGTGACCAAGTACTGTAAATTAAATGCTACTAGTAGGCATGCTGCACTGATTGTGCCATCAACTTATGTATCCCTTTAAACATGCCACAGGCCTGCCATTGCAGAACGTGTGAGTGCAATGTGAAACTGCCATGTTGACCTGGCAAGTTCACCCTTTTGCCAGGCCAAAATCTTCCCTTTTAATACATATAAGCCACCCCTAAGGTAGGGCCTGGACTACCCCAGGGCAGGTTGCAGGGTATTAAAAAGGTTGGACATTTACTTATAAGTTTTATATGTCCAGGTAGTTAAAAACATTTACATGTATTTTTCACTACTGCAGAGTCTATCTCTCCCATAGGTTAACATTGGGATTACCTTATTGCATTTTATAAGTGTCATTAACCAATTGGGAAAAGATAGATATGTTGGGTTTGGTGTCTCTAGACTTCAATTTAAAATCACAACTTATGGTAAAGTTGGCTGCTAAGTTGCAAGTCTGAAAATATCACTTTTAGAAAGTTTACATTTTCTTACCTTAACCATTCTGTGCCTTCTGCCTGTCTCTGAACACAAGTCTGGGGTGGGTGACAACTGGGCCTTGTGCATTCCCTCTAGACAGCAACACACAATGGGAGCTTAGGTGTGACTTGGTGAGCCTTAATGTGCCATTAACTGGCTCAATGGGGGGCGGAGCTAAGCACAGCCCCACTTGCACCTGAATAGGCTGTGCCCTGTGTCCACACAATGGGCCTGATTCACAGAACTAACTTACGTCAAAAACGTAAAGTTAGTACTTTTTGGTATTCACAGAATGAACTTACTCATTTTGGTATTCACAGAATGAACTTACTCATTTCGGTATTCACAGAAGTTAGTAGTCCTAACTTTAGGACTCCTAAATGCCTTCTGTGAATACCGAAGTCTTAAAGTTAGATTTTTCTCAGTTTAGGAGTAGTAAAGTTAGGAGTCCTAACTTTACTACTCCTAAACTGAGAAAAATCCTAACTTCAAGACTTTCGGTATTCACAGAAGGCATTTAGGAGTCCTAAAGTTAGGAGTCCTAACTTTACGACTCCTAAACTGAGAAAATCCTAACTTCAAGACTTTTGGTATTCACAGAAGGCATTTAGGAGTCCTGAAGTTAGGAGTCCTAACTTTACTACTCCTAAACTGAGAAAATCCTAACTTCAAGACTTTCGGTATTCACAGAAGGCATTTAGGAGTCCTAAAGTTAGGAGTCCTAACTTTACGACTCCTAAACTGAGAAAAATCCTAACTTCAAGACTTTTGGTATTCACAGAAGGCATTTAGGAGTCCTGAAGTTAGGAGTCCTAACTTTACTACTCCTAAACTGAGAAAAATCCTAACTTTAAGACTTTCGGTATTCACAGAAGGCATTTAGGAGTCCTAAAGTTAGGACTACTAACTTCTGTGAATACCGAAATGAGTAAGTTCATTCTGTGAATACCAAAAAGTACTAACTTTACGTTTTTGACGTAAGTTAGTTCTGTGAATCAGGCCCAATATGCCTAATAACCCTGTATTGCCACTCCAGCCAGCTTGGAGGCAGGGGCGGAAAAGGATTCCATGCACTCTAAAGCCACTGTCTAGAAGCTTCTCCCACCTTCCTGAACCATGGCACAAAATACTGGACCTTAGTCACCACCACGTCAGTATACTTCTGGACCTGTGGATACTCTACCGGGAAGTAGAGACTGCTGTGCTGTTACAAGAACTGCCACTCCACTGGACAAATACTCTGCTTGACTCCTGCTGACCTGCTGCTCTCTTACCTGGGGGTGAGAAGGACTGGACCTGCATCTCTCCAACCCAGAACCAAAGTGACTCAGAGGGCTTGTCTGCTTGCCTCCTGTTCTGAAGTCTCAGGGCCATCAAAAACTTCCACCACCCTGCTATAGCACCTGGACTCTGCCATTTGCGAGCCTTGCCCTTCCAAGTGGTACCAATCCAGCCCTGGGCCCTTGTAAGTGGGTATAAAGTGCTGCTCCTGTAGAACACTTATGTATCCCTTGACTGCACCATGCATCTTTGTTTACGCAACCAGGATTAAAGCCTCACTGCGTCCCTCTATCTGGCTCCCACTCTATTGCGATTGGCTTGAACTCGACTTTGTTCGGTTACAGCGTGACCAGATAACCCACATAAGTGCTTATTGCTTCTAAGCTCTGTAGGAGAGTAGGATCTGCTTCTTATAGTTACCCCCACTTTTTGCTGATGTCTCACTGTTTTTGGCCTAGTCTGACTGGGATCCTGCTATTCAGGAACCCAGTCTATCTGCTTTCTCCTATAAATTGATTGCATGTACTTTAGGTACACTCCAGATTGGATTCTGGGGTACCCTTATCAGTCCCTAGTATATGGTACACCATGTACCCAGGGCATAGGTACCCCAGAGGCCTCCCAGGGGCTGGAGCATTTATTGTGCCACCCCTGAGAGGCCATTCAAAGTGACACCACAGGTGTGCTACTGCAACCTATGTAAGGAGGTGCATGCACCCCTTACTTAGATATAGGTTACCTATATCTATTCTAAATCACTGCACATATAAACCTATCAGTCACCCCTATGGCAGGCCTTATCAATCCTGAAGGCAGGGTGCTGGGTTTTACGTGAGAGGGTGCCCCTGCATGAGCAGAGCCCCTCTGCAGCCTTCAGAATCTATTCCCCGGGGTTGTCTGTGATGCAGCCAACCATATATACTTAAGTGCATTATAACCTCGCGGTAAATGCTAACTTTAAAACGGCTGCTTAGAAACATGTTGTGTTTGGTGTCAAACACCTTGGAATCATACCTCCACACCAGTAACTGGTGTGGGAGGTATGATTCCTCCCTTGTAGTACCCCTACTATGGGGCACCGGTCTACCCGGTACCAGCTTTCTCAACCTGGGCAGCACAAATTGGATGCTGCCAGCCACAGACACGAGTCTGCCCTCCTGCTGCTGAGCCAAGCTCGAGCAGAGGAAGGCCTGACAATAGGTTTCCTGTCACAGGGAGGTGTGACCACCTTCCAGACAGGCTTTAGTGTATTGGGGCTGGGTGGGTGCACTCTTAGAGTGCCAGAAAGTCTGCACTGGGGGCACATTTGGTGTCCCCGTGCATAGTCCAGCTCAAACCGGTTGCAGGAGCCATTGGCTCCTGCTCTGGTGCAAAACTGGACAAAGGACATGGGTGTAGCCACCCCTCTGTCCTGACCCTCCCCTAGGTGGGTCCCCAGAGTTAGTCCAACCCCTTCCTTGGGTATAAAGTAGGAAACCTGACTGTAGAAGAGTAGGATCTGCCT